>JAPYYA010004790.1:0-11424 GCA_028533165.1 Leontopithecus rosalia | reverse complement strand
GCTGGTTTCTTCCCATCATTGTAAATTTATCCTCCTGTCGTCTTTGAAATTACCGGCTTTCAGATTAGGTCTCTTGAGTGGACGTCCAAGTTGTTAGTTCCCAGGGCCAGAACAGCGGTGTTAAGACTGATGGTGTTTTTCTGCCCAGGCTTCTCCTGTCTGGCTTCCTTCTTGTGTCCATAATAGGCGAGTCTGCCTTCCCAGAGCTCCAAACCTCGGTCAGAAGGGGAACCAGTCCCTTTCACTCTGCGCCGAGAGCTGCCGTGCCGAGGTGCCGGCACAGCCCCTCTGCCAGCTTCAGGAGTCGCGCTGGGGACCTGCGTGGCTCCTCCAAACCTCGGTCAGAAGGGGAGCCAGCCCCGCCTACTCTGCTCCAAGAGCTGCTGCGGCGAGGTGCCGGCGAAACCGCTGCGTGCCGGCGACCCACGTGGCTCCTCCACTGGGAATCTTCTGCTCCTGAGTGACCAGAATTTGTCTGAAAGTGTGGCGTCCTCTAGTTCTGTGCACTTTCACTGTGAGCTGCAATCCTGAGATGTTAGCGATCGGCCATCTTGGATCATTCCCTCTTCATAAATTATATTTTTTAAAAGGTGCAGGTAGTCCCTGACTTACAAACTTTAAAATGTATGGACCTGGAAAAAAGTGTGAAAACTAAATGACTGTGTGGATTATCTAAGTCCAGAATGTGTATGTGAATCTTAAGAACCTGAGGCTATGCTGCTTCCAGGTCAGGCAGTAATGCCAGAACCAATGGAAACCACTGAGTGGTCATGCCATGATAGGCCAACTTGACATGATCTTGTATGGATCAAATAAAATGATGTGTAAGAAAGAACCATTTTAAATATTAACTCTAGCTTTGCAGACAAAGTATTATAAGACAAGGGTAATTTACATGTTCTTTTGTTCTGCTGTGTCTGACTTACTTTTTAACCATCTCTTCATTTCTGTATTTCTTGATCTTTCCAACCCCTCTGCTTTTCTTCGTCCTCTTTACAGTTCTCTCCAAGCTTCCATAAAGCTCTAAAATTCAAGAGCTATAATTTTCATTTAAATTAAATCAAATTTTTTTAGAGAAGGCATCTTGCTTATGTTGTCCCAACTGGTATTGAACTCCTGGGCTCAAGGCTTCCTGCCTCAACCTCCTGAGTAGCTGAGACTACAGGTGTGTGCTACTACACCTGGCTAGCTATATTTTTTAAAAAATTATTTACTGGCTGGGCATAGTGGCTCATGCCTGTAATCCCAGCACTTTGGAGGCCGAGGCAGGTGGATCACAAGGTCAGGAGTTCAAGACCAGCCTGGCCAAGATGGTGAAACCTCATCTCTACTAAAAATTTTTAAAAATTAGCTGGGTGTGGTGGCACATGCCTGTAGACCCAGCTACTTGGGAAGCTGAGGCAGAAGAATCGCCTGAACCCAGGAGGTGGAGGCTATAGTGAGCCAAGATTGTGCTACTGCACTCCAGCATGGGTGACCAAGTGAGACTTCAACTCAAAAAAAAAACTTATTTATTAATGTAAGATTCCCTTATTTTTTTTCTAATAGTAAATTTTTGGTAGATTTCATTTGACAATTAAAACATTAAATTAAGTTGCTTTATACTTCCTTGATAACAAAATGCACCCTTTGGCAGTAAACAGCACTGCTGAAGAGGGCTGAGCCTCTTTAGGTTTAAATAGAGTGAAAGCCCCCATAGAGGAATTTTTGTCCTTTTCGTTTGGTGAGGAGTGAGGTCACTGGTCAGTAAGTAGGTCTGATTCAAGCCTATTTTCTCCTGAGTGTTTCTGCCAGGGATAAAGGATGTGTGGGAACAACCTACACAGAAACCAGTAGCTGAAACTTGCCTGAGTAGAAAAAGCCTATTTATTTAGGACTTTAAAAGCTGTGATTCAAGGCTGGGTGTGGTGGCTCACACCTGTAATCCCAGCACTTTAGGAGGCTGAGGCAGGCAGATCACCTTAGGTTGGGAGTTCGAGACCAGTCTGGCCAGCATAAAGAAACCCTGTCTCTACTAAAAATACAAAATTAGCCAGGTGTGGTGGCGTATACCTGAAATCCCAGCTACTCAGGAGGTTGAGGCAGGAGAATCGCTTGAACCCGGGAGGCAGAGGTCACAGTGAGCCGAGACTGCGCCATTGCACTCCAGCCTGGGCAACAAGAGCAAAACTCCATCTCAAAAAAAAAAAAAAGTTGTGATTCAAAACAAAGCAAAACAGACTTTCCCTAGGTTTAAAAAAATTAACTCATTTATAAAATAATCATCTAATTATTTTCTTTATTGTATTATTTTGTGTTAAGCTTAATAAAAGTGAGTTTTGCAGTTGTAGTTTATCACAGCCCTGGTTTTAATTCTGCATCTCATGGAAATAGGACCCCATGAGAGAAATGTGGAGGAAGGACTGGCTAGCTGCTGTGTTCACATTCCCAGGTGGGTGAAGGGATGAGGGAGACCCATGCCTTAGCTGTTCTGAGGACTAGCCACGCTCTCGCTTTCATAGTTGCTCATCTTTCCTTCTGGAACATCTCTCCTTCCCACCTGATTGCTTACTGGATTTTTTCTAATGTTGTGCTACCAGACCAACTGAATAACAAAAATGTCACTGAACACACTGGGACTCCATGGCCACAATAAGGACAGCAAAGCCTCTATCTGGAGACCAAATACCAATGGTCTAAGGATGGGGTGAGGGATAATCAGCAGAGACTTGGGGGTGTCTAAGGGGTCAGGCAAGGAGGTAAGTGAATAGATCGGTCTCCTGCTGGACAGGAGGCCCATGTTCTGTCTGAAGCTGTGACTCTAAGCACAAAGCATTTGGGTGCTCTGATAATGGCTGTGGGGTGGAGAGGTACAGTGGATCGTCATCAGGGATTGGGGCCAGGAGAATCCTTTCCCCATCTGCAATGCGTTGCTGCAGACCCAACTCAAGGCTACTCTGTGCTGCCGCCCCCAATCTTCAGGCAGCTATTCTTTCTTTTCCCACAGCACTCAGTTCCTTCCTCTCTAACAGCAATTGGCACAGCATCTGTAGCTGATCTGTTTAAACATCTGTCTGCACAAAAACACTAAAATCCTTCAGAGTAGAAACTCAGTTACACTACCTTTGTTGCTACAGGCCCTAGCACCATGTGAGCACCTACCTTGGAGTTTAGTATTTTATGAATGACTAAAGGAATGGTGTCCCTTGCATGTTTTCATCTGATAAAGCTGTCTGCAGGAATTTAGAAGCAAAGTAGCTACTACTTTTCCCTTTCACTTTGGCCATTGATTCAGTAAAGGTATCTTTTCATTGTATTAAAATATAGACACAAAACGCCATAGAAAATTAATGTATAAAGGCCAAGAAAAGAAACTTCGCTGGCCTCTGCCCAAAGTTCCTTGTCAAGCCCCCTCTCACCCAAAAGGAACCATTCCCCAACTTTTATATTACCATGCACTTAATGTTTCCTTATAGTTTTAACATCCAAATGTGAATCCCTAAGCACTACAGTTCAGTCTTTCCCACTTAAAAAATTTGTTATGCTTTTTAAGTCTCTTTTAATCTGCAGGTGTCCCTTTCTTTTCCTTATATTTATCTATTACTAATGAACCTGAGCTGTTTAACCTCGAGAATTTCTCCCAGTCAGAGTCTGTTGATTGCACACATGGTGCAGTCCAGTCCTCTGTCCTGTTAATTCTGCTATAAAGCTAGTTTTGAAAATGCACATTTGCTTCAACTTGATGGATATATTAGGGAAAGCCTTGTGCATTATGGATTTCACTCCCAATCACATTCTTCCACAATGAGAAACACTAGGGAAATGAAAACTGCATCCAGCTACGCGGAGCCACGTAGGAACACACACACCTCAGATATCTATCTACCAGCTACCCTGGTGCTGTTCTGAGTCTCTCCTACCCACATCTAGGGTTCTGATTGCAGAAAACCCTCCTTCTGCCACTTCAAAATCACTCAAAAGCTTGCAACTCTTCCCATGCCCACCTTCACAAACCTCAGGTCTTTTACAAGGTATGTATGTTTTGTGACCATTTAACATATGCGAAACTGTACTGATGGGGTTTTTTTGTTGTTACTATCCTGTTTTTTTAATTCCATCGAGAAAGTTTTTCTTAAACCTCATTTTCACAATAAACTCGATGCTGCAAAGTGGATTTTTTTGTGTGTTTTGTTTTTTGAGACAGGGTCTCACTCTGTCACCCAGGAGGGATTACATCATGGCTCACTCACTGCAGCCTTGGACCTCTCTGGCTCAAGATCCTCCTATCTCAATTTCCCAAGCAGCTAGGACCACTGGGTGATGCCATCACGCCCAGCTAATTGTTTTTTTTTTTTTTTAGAGATGGGATCCCCTTATGTTACCCTGGCTGGTTTTGAACTCCTAGGCTCCAGAAATCCTCTTATTTCAGCCTCCTAAAGTGCCAGGATTATAGGCATAAGCCACCATGTCTGGCCAAAATGTGCAGTTATTTTAGGAACACATAGGTCACATTAAACAAAACTGACTGTATTTCTTGCAAATTGGCAGCTGAGTCCAGAGACTTAATCAGACTCATATTCCTTGGTAGTGTGTTCTCATCATGTCTTATTGTCTGTTTTTGTGAAATTAGCAGATTGATACAGCAAATGCTTAGACTCATTATTTCACTGGAGTCAGCAAAATGGTGACATTCCAAATCTATTATTTCCTTTTCATTTATCAGTGGCAATACTTTTATAAAGAGATGTTTCCCCTTATCTACAATTTAGTACAGTTCATAGAGAAAAGGTAGTAAGTGCTCTTTCCCTATACTTACCACTTTTCATGATAAATTAATTTCCTAGTATTCCTTCAAAGGCAACCCATTAGCCTTTATTTATAATATCATCATAAAATCACAGATTTGAAATATTTGTTGGGTTTTGATCAATTGCAATTACTATTGTTTGTGAAACTCAAATTACTCCATCTTTGGCCAGTGAGACCCTCTTCAAATTGGCTCCTGAGGGCTTTTGACATGACCCCAGTGATCTTTCACAAAAGAAATCTCCACACTTTGCAGCATTGTACGATAAAGGCCACTTTTGCTGTCGAATAGCACAGGAGGTTTCATGCTCATTTTGCAGATTTCCTGCCTGAGATCTGGCATTGCCATTTCTCCCAGAAACTCTGGTTTCTTTAAGTGAAAAATGACATTTCAAAACAACAATCTAAATTCTAGAACTACGCATTGTTACTGGGTTGTGGTCATTGTTTATAGACCTTTTCAGTGAACAGAGGTATATATATACACACACATAAACACACACACGCGTGCACGCTTTAATCTCACTTCTTGAGATTAAAGTGATATGTCCAATTCATGTTCAGGACTATGGAATATTCTTATTAGCCTCTATTATATTTTATCTCTATCTTCTTTCTTCCACATTGAGAATCCTGATTCTCAAGGACAAAGAAAATGATGAAATTTGAATATTCCATAATTACTCAATGACTTTATCTCACATTACATATAAAAGTCTCAATCTCAAAATAACAATACTAATAATACCATCAGCAGTGTACTTTACTGAGAATAGTTAAAAAATAAAACTTGTATATATTCATTTTCCTCTATTTTTTAAAAATAGGCTATATCTCCACTGCCCAAGCATATCATCATTACACAGCATACTCTCACCCTTTTTTTAGAGATGGGGTCTTGCTGTGTTGCCCAGGCTGGTCTCAAACTCCTGGGCTCAAGCAGTCCTGCCTCAGCCTCCCAAGTAGGTGGAACTAAAGGTGCAAGCTGTCACACCTGGCATACGCTCATTGAATTTAAGTTCACAAAGAACAGTATGATTAACACTCACCACCAGTCGTGTGTCAATGTTGCTCTTATTAATATTTGGTTGTGTGAAATTCATTCTATGGCAGATTCTACAGAAAGGGCTCATGGCAACACTATTCCCTGTAGTCTTGCATGTTGATAAACTTGTGTACCCTTTATAATTCAATGTCAATTTGACTGGATATAAAATCCTTGCTCACATCTCCTTTGCTTGAGTATCATTATTATTCTATTTTCTTCTGGCATAAAGTGTTGATATCAAAGAGTATGGTAATCTAATTTTCTTTACCTTATAAATCACTTGCTCTTTTTGCCTGGATGCCCAAATAATTTTTCATTAATGTCCAATAATGTTATGACAATATGTCTTGGTGTTGGCTGCTCTGTTTCAAATTGTCAGGTTCATGCTATGCTATGGCTAATCCCAGCACTTTGGAAGGCTGAGGTGGGCAGATCACTAGAGGTTAGGAGTTCCAGACAAGCCTGGCCAACATGGTGAAACCCCGTCTCTACTAAAAATACAAAAAAATTAGCCGGGCATGGTGGCAGGTCCCTATAATCCCATGTACTCAGGAAGGTGAGGCAGGAGAATTGCTTGAACTCAGGAGGCAGAGGTTGCAGTGAGCCAAGACTGCACCACTGCACTCCAGCCTGGGTGACAGTGTCGAGAGACCTCTCTTTCAAAAAACAAAAACAAGAAAGAGGTCAAACTATCCTTGTTTTGACATCATACAGATGACATAATCTTATATTTGGAAAAACCTACAGACTCCACACACAAAAAAAAAACTATTAGAACTGATAAATAAATTCCGTAAAGTTGCAGGATAGAAAAACATACAAATATCAACAGCATTTCTATATGCCAACAGTTAATAATCTGAAAAAGAAATCTAAAAATTAATCTTATTTACAAATAAAACTAAATTAATAGGAATTAACCAAAGAAGTGAAAAACCCTACAATGAAAACTACAAAACACTAATGAAAGAAATTGAAGAGGACAACCAAAAAATGAAAAGCTATTTCATGTTCATAGGTTGGAAGAATTAATAGTGTTAAAATGTCCATACTATCCAAAGCAATCTACAGAGTCAATGCAATCCCTATCAAATACCACTGAGAGCCCACTAGCAGAGTGGCTGCAGTGCCATCTGCCTCATGTGTGGCCCACTTCTCTGACCCGCAGACTGGCGGATTACCACCTGACACAGGCCCTCCCACTGAGGCAGCCACGCTGAGCCCATCCCAGCAGAGGTATCCTGGAGAGATCTTCACACAGGTCCCACTTGGAAGATCAGTCAGTGCCATTTCTGCTGGAGCTTTAATTTTTGTCTTCTTTCTGATTACAATACTTCTTTCCTGTAGCTTTAACCAACCTCCTGGGAAACACCTCTTTTGTCCTTGTTGGGTGTAGAGGCCATGCTAAGGCCCAAGGGAACACCATGTTGTCATTCCTGTTTGCTCTCCTAGTCACCTTGGCCCAGTGTGGGTGGGAACACAACTCTACAGTAAATATTTTGACAAGTATTGCATCAGGGAATCATCTTCATAGTTGCTGGATTTGTCATAAACATCCCCAGGACAGAGAGTTCTATCTTCTGGCTTATCTGGGAAATCTCACTACCGTACCGCCCCAACCTCCTAACTAACCATAGCGATCCCCAAACCCCAAACTCCTACTTGTTAAATGGAACTCTCCCCCACTTAACGGATTCTACTTGAACCCCCTGCCACCATAGCCTGGACCTGGGAAACTGAGTATCTATATCTCCAGGGCACTAATGATTCTATCTTTTTTTTTTTTTTTTGAGACGGAGTTTCGCTCTTGTTACCCAGGCTGGAGTGCAATGGCGCGATCTTGCCTCACTGCAACCTCCGCCTCCTGGGTTCAGGCAATTCTCCTGCCTCAGCCTCCCGAGTAGCTGGGATTACAGGCACGTGCCACCATGTCCAGCTAATTTTTCTTATATATTTAGTAGAGATGGGGTTTCACCATGTTGACCTGGATGGTCTCGATCTCTTGACCTTGTGATCCACCCGCCTCGGCCTCCCAAAGTGCTGGGATTACAGGCTTGAGCCACCGCGCCTGGCCCTGATTCTATCTTTGGCAGCCACCATTGTGTTTATGACAAAAGAGCAGAAGCCTCCCTGTGATGCTCTGATCCAACTTTAGTTGTCACATTCCCAAGGCCACAGCAAGGTGAAAGGAATTCCACTTGTGAGGAGACCACATATGGTGCCTTATGGGTCAGAACATACAAGGGAAAAACAACTGCCTAGTCTGGGAAGGTGGGAGAACTGACCCTTTCCAGAAAACAGAGTCCCACCACCTCCACTGGAACAGGGAAAAAGTGTCTCTATAGACACAACTTGGCAGCAAAGCATAAATACCATACCCTGTAGGGCTTCTGTTTATGCCCCAACTGGCTCATTTTTGTTTGTGCCATGAATGGGAAGAAGTTACAACCTGAACTGCTCCCAATACCCTAGGGAGTAACCTGTTCTCTTAGGAGTAGCTTTCCCTTGTATATCAAAAACTTGGAACAGACGTGAATGTATGCTGGTCACTCTTGCCCCTCCAGGAGTCACTGTCTATAACCCCATAACACCGAAGAATACCAGAAGTGAGTAATAGGATTAATTCTAGCAGGAATTGGCAGTGCTAGGACTAGCAGCACCTTGGAGGCAGCTTTGCCTACCATGAGTCAACTCTAATGAACTTGACTCAAACCCTAGAATCCTTAGCCACCAACATGGGTCAGGCAGTAAAGGGAATTCAAGAGTCCTTAGGCTCTTTTACAAATGTAGTTCTTGATAACACACTAGCATTGGATTATTTACTAGCTGAACATAGTAAATGTAAATAATCTGTGCAGTTATTTTTTTAATTTTTTTTTTTGAGACGGAGTTTCGCTCTTGTTACCCAGGCTGGAGTGCAATGGTGCGATCTCGGCTCACTGCAAACTCCGCCTCCTGGGTTCAGGCAATTCTCCTGCCTCAGCCTCCCGAGTAGCTGGGATTACAGGTGTGCGCCACCATACCCAGCTAATTTTTGTATTTTTAGTAGAGACAGGGTTTCATCATCTTGACCAAGATGGTCTCGATCTCTTGACCTCATGACCTACCTGTCTCAGCCTCCCAAAGATCTGGGATTATAGGTGTGAGCTACCACACCTGGCCCCAGTCTGTGCAGTTATTAATAAAACCTGCTGCACATATTTTAACAACTCTAGACAAGCTGAGGTTAACACTGAAAAGATCTATGAACAAGCTACCTGGTTACACAGATATAATCAGAGGACTGACCCCAACTATAGTTGGTCAACTATCAAGTGCCTTACCAAGTCTCGCCTGGTTTTTACCTCTTGCAGGATCTTGGATAGCTATCTTTTTGCTTCTAATATTTGGCCCTTGCTTATTTAACCTCTGAGTAAAAGTTTGTGTTTTCTAGATTACACCAGTTCCAGGCAAAAAAAAAAAAAAAACAATGCTGGCACAAGGCTTCCAACCTATCCCATCTACTGATCTGGAGAATGAAAGTATCCTGTCTCTGGGCCCCTTTCATCAGGTATCCAGAGATTTTTCACTCCTCCGGTGCTAGGTAGGGCCTGTGCCCATGAGCTCAGCGGGAAGCAGTCACAGAAGACTGACCTTCACCCTTCTGCAGCCCCCTTAAGGAGAAGGATCTAATTACTGAAGGGGAAATGAGGTAGGAGGCAGGACTTGACTCCAGAGGTGGGGCTCAAACAATGGACCAGATTGAGGACTAGCTAAAATAGGGCCAAGGTGAAAGCAGCTTTCAGTCAGACCTGCCCACCAGTGTGCCATGTCAATCTACTGTTGCCATGGCAACACCTGGGCATTACTGGCCCTTTCTATGGCATCTAATGATCCAAAAGTTACTACCCCTTTCTTGCATAAACCACCCCTTAATCTGCATACAATTAAAAGTGGGTATAAATGTGACTACAAAACCATCCTGAGCTGCTACTCTCTGCCTAGAGGGTAGCTCTGCTCTACAGGAACAGTCACAGAACTGTAATACCATTAGAGCTGTAATGCTACCTGTTCAATAAAGCTGTTTTCTTCTAAAAAGGAATTGACCTGTTCAATAAAGCTGTTTTCTTCTAAAAAGGAATGACATCAATGACATTCTTCACGGAAATAGAAAAAAAAAATCCTAAAATGTATATGGAACCACCAAAGACCCAGAATAGCCAAAACTATCTTAAGCAAAAAGAACAAAACTGAAAGAATCACATTACCTTACTTTAAATTATACTACAGAGCCATAGTAACCAAAACAGTATGGTACTAGCATAAAAACAGGCAGATAGACCAATGAAACACAATAGAGGACCCAGCAACAAATCCACACACCCACAGTGAACTCATTTTCGACAAAGGTGCCAAGAACATAAACTGAGGAAAAGACTTCAATAAATAATGCTGGGAAAACTGGATATCCATATGCAGAAGAATGAAACTAGACCCCTACCTCTCACCATATAAAAAAACCAAATCAAAGTGGGTTAAAGACTTAAGTCTAAGCCCTCAAACTATGAAACTACTACAAGAAAACATCAGGGAAACTCTGGACAAATGGGATCACATCAAGTTTAAAAGCTTCTGCACAGCAAAGGAAACAATCAACAAAGTGAAGAGATGACTGAAGTGGTAGCTCACACCTATAATTCCAGCACTTTGGGAGGCCGAGATAGGTGGATCACTTGAGGTCAGGAGTTCAAGACCAGCCTGGCCTGTGGGCAGGAAACCCTGTGGAAGATCCCACAAGTGCCACGGCAAGGGTCTAAAGCCTCAGCCTGTTCCTATATAAATAAAGAGCTAGAAAAGAATTAGAGATATAGCTACATAGTTATTGCTATATATATATAAAACCATATATAATCACATAGTTATTCACTTATATATATTCAATATAACCTTTTAAGTTTACTAACGATTATTGGGTTCTGAAGCATGGAGCTAAGGTGACACGGTGAACAAAGTGTTCCTAAAGCAAGATGCTCTAAGTCCTCTGTCATGCCAGGATAACGGCTACTGAAGGGCACCTCAACTGTGCGACAGTGCCAGTGCTGGGAAAGTGTCCACTGTTTAGCCAGCTAGGGAAGGAGACATCCAAAATGGCTGAGATGTCTCTTTCCTGGGGAAGTTAGAAGAAAACCCCACTTCCCCAAGCTCTTGTGGTAGGCCCGATGGCTGTCAGGTATACCCGCACACATCCAGGGGCTTAACTGTCTCTATGTAATGCTGTGCTTCAGCGGTCACGTTCTCTGTCCACTTTCATACTCTGCTTCTGCACCTGGTTTCTCTTTTTCCCAAAAAATAAGAATCAGTAGTAGTAACATAAATCTTAATGTCTTCGTTCCTCTTTAACAAGTATGAGAAAAGTGCTAATGCATTAGGTTTTCTCCTCACCTCGGCTACTTAAAAGACCTGGGACCCTTCTTGAGGAATATCTTTGTGGTGTTCTCTGTATTTCCTGGGGTTGTATATTGACCTGCAACCCCGAGGCACATAATGGTTAGATTCACCAGGGTTGAAACGAAGGAGAAAATACTAAGGGCAGCCAGAGAGAAAGGTCAGAT
>JAPYYA010000479.1:69001-101651 GCA_028533165.1 Leontopithecus rosalia | reverse complement strand
GCAAGGCAAGGCATTTCCATGCAAGACAAGGAAAGGCAAGGCAAGATAATTTCAGGCAAGGGAAGGCAGACAAGGAAAGCAAAGGCAAGGCAATTCCAGACCATGCAATTCCAGGGAAGTAAAGGGAATGCATTTCCAGTCAGGGCAAGGCAAGATAATGGAAGGAACCAAAACAAGGCAAGACAAGGCGATTACAGAAAAGGCAATGCAAAACAAGGCGACATCAGCCAATGCATTTTTAGGCAAGGTAAAGCAATTCTTGGCATGGCGATTCCTGGAAAGTGAAGGCAAAGGAATTCCAGGCAAAGCAAGGCAAGGCAAAACAATTTCAGGCAAGTCAGGGCAAGAGAAGGAAAGTAAAGGCAATTCCAGGCAAGGAAAGGCAATGCAATTTCAGGCAAGGCAACGAAAAAACAAGGCAATTCCAAGCAAATCAAGGTAAAAAAATCCAGTGAACAAAATGTTAGGCAATTGCAGGCAAAGCAAGGCAGGCAAGTCCAGGCAAAGCAAGGCACAGCAATTCCAGGCAAGGCAAGGCAATTCCAGGCAATGTTAGGGAAGGCAATTCCACTCAATTACAAACAAGGTAATTCCAGGAAAGGCAATTTCAAAAAATTTCTGAAAAGGCAATTGCAGGCAAGGCAATTTCAGGCAAGGCAATTCCAGGCAAGGCAATTCCAGGCAATCCTAGGCAAGTCAATTGCAGGCAAGGCAACTCCAATCAATTCCAGGCAAGGCAATTTTAGACACGGCAATTCCATCCAAGGCAATTCCAGGCAATACAAGGCAATGCAATTCAATTCCAGGGAAGGCAAGGCAAATCCAGGCAAGGCAAAGCAAGGCAATTCCAGGAAAGGCAAAACAAGGCAATTTTAAGCAAGGCAAGGCAATTTAATTCAATTCTAGGCAAGGCAATTCAAGGTAAGGCAATTCCAGGCAATGCAATGCAAGGCAAGGCAATTCCAGGCAAAACAAGGCAACGCAATTCTGGGCAAGAAAAGGCAAGGCAATTTCAGGCAAAGCAAGGCAAAACAATTCAATTCCAGGCAAAACAATTCAATTCAGTACCATTGCCTTGCAATGCAAGGCAAGGTAATTCCAGGCAAGGCAAGGCAAGGTAAGTGAAGGCAAGGCAAATCCAGGCAAGGCAAATCCAGGCAAGGCAAGAAAGGCAAGGCAAGGCAAGGCAAGGCAAGGTAATTCCAGGCAAGAAAAAGTAAGTCAAAACAAGGCAATTCCAGGCAAAAAAATTCCAAGCAAGTAAAGGCAAAACAGAAAAAGTTAAGGCAATTCCAGGCAAGTCAAGGCAAGCTATTTCCAGCAAGACAAGACAAGGTAAGACAATTTTATTTTAGGCAAGGCAAGGCAAGGTAATTCCAGGCAATGCAACACAATTCCAGGCAAGGCAACGCAATTCCCAGCATTGCAATTCCAGGCAAGGCAATTCAAGGCAATTCCAGGTAAGGAAAGACAAGAAACAGCAAAACAATTTCAGGCAAGCCAAGCCATGGAAAGGCAATTTTATGGAAGACAAGGCAATTTAAACCCAGGCAATGCACGGAAAGATAAGGCAATTTCAGGCAAGCAGAGGCAAGGCAATTCCAAGAAAGACAAGGAAATTTCAGGCAAGACAAGACAAGGCAAGGCAAGAAGGAAATTCCAGGCAAGGAAAGAAAAGGCAATTAAAGTCAAGGCAAGATAAGGCCATTCAAGGCAAGGCAAGATAAGGTTATTCAAGTCAAGACAAGGCAAGGCAAGGCAAGGCAAGGGAAGGCAAGGCATTTCAAGGCAATTCCGGGCAATAAAAGGCAAGGCAATTTCAGGGAAGACAAAACGAAACAATTCCAGACAATTCCAGGCAAGGCAATTCCAGGCAAGGCAATTCCAGACAATTCCAGGCAAGGCAATTCCAGACAATTACAGGCAAGGCAATTCCAGGCAATTCAAGGAAAGACAATTCAAGGAAAGGCAATTTTTTCACATAAGGCAAGTCAAGGCAAGACAATTATTCCAGAAAAGGAAAGCCAAGGCAAGGCAAGGCAAGGCAATGAAAGGCAAGGCAAGTAAAGGCGAGGCAATTTCAGGCAATTCTAGACAAAGCAATTCTGGTTAATTTTAGAAAAGGTAATCCAGGCAATTCCCAGCAAGGTTAGAAAATGCAAGGCAATTCCAGGCAAAGCAATTTCAGGCAATTACACGCAAGGCAATTCCAGGCAAGGCATTTCCAGGCAACTCCAGGCAAGGCAATTCCAGGCAAGGCAAGGCAAGGAAATTCCAGGGAAGTCAAGGAAAGGAAATTCTAGGCAATTTCAGGAAAGGCAACACCAGGCAAGGAAATTTCAGGCAAGGCAATTATTCCACGCAGGGTAGTCCAAAGTAAGGCAATTGTTTCAGTCCAGTGAAGACAAGGCATGAAAAGGAAAGGTATTTCCAGGCACGGTATGGCAACGCAAGCAAGGCAAGGCAATTTCTGGCAAGACAATTCCAGGCAACTCTAGGCAAGGCAATTACAATATTCCAGGAAAGTTAATTTCAGGCAAGGCAATAAAATGGCAAGGGACTATCATGCAAGGCCAGGCAATTTCAGACAAGGAAAGGCAAGGCAATTTCAGGAAGGCAAGGCAAGGCAAGGCATTTTCAGGAATGGTAAGGCAAGGCAATTTTAGGCAAGTCAAGACAAGTCAATTACAGGCAAGGCAAAGCAAGGCAATTCCAGGAAAGGCAAGGCAAGGAAATTTCAGGCAGGTCAAGGCAAGGCAACTCCAGGCAAGGCAAGGCAAGAAAATTCCAGACAAGGCAATTCCAGGCAAGGCAAATCCAGGCAAGGCAATGCAAGTCAATTCCAGGCAAGAAAATGGAACACAAGGCAAGGCAAGGCAAGGCAATTCCAGGTAAGGTAAGGCAAGGCAATTCCACGTAAGGCAGGGTAAGGGAATTCCAGGCAAGGCAAGGCAACTCAATTCCAGGCAAGGTAAAGCAGGGGAAGCCAAGGCAAGGAAAACTATTCCAGGCACGGCAAGGGAAGAAAATTTCAGTCACAGCAAGGCAAGGCAATTCCAGGCAAGGCAACACAATTCAAGGCAAGGCAATTCCAGGCAAGGCAAAGCAAGGCAAGGCAAGGTAATCCTAGGCAAGGTAAGGCAAGACAAGGCAAATCAAGGTAGTTTCAGGCAAGGAAAGGTAATTCCAGGCAAGGGAAGGCAATACAAGGGAAGCAAAGGCAAGGCAATTTCAGGTAAGTAAATTCCAGGGAAGACAAGGAAAGGCAATTCCAGGCAAGGCAAGGAAATTACAAAGAGGCAAGGCAAGGAAAGGAAAGGCAATCCCAGGCAACGCTATTTCAGGCAAGGCAAGGCAATCCCAGGAAACGCAATTCCAGGCAAGGCAAGGCAATTACTGGCATGGCAATTTCTGGCAAGCGAAGGCAAAGCAATTTTATTAAAGGCAAGGCAAGGTAAAATAATTCGAGACAAGGCAGGGCAAAGCAAGGCAATTCCATGCAAGGCAAGGCAATTAAAGGCAATAAGGCAAGGCAAGGCAATACAATTCCAAGCATAACAAGAAAAGGCAAGAAAAATTCAGGCAACGCAATGCAAGGCAATTCCAAGAAAGGCAAGGCAAGGTAACTCCAGGCAACAAAAGGCAAGGCAATTGCAGGCAAGGCAAGGCAAGGAAGGACAATTCCAGGCAAGGCAAAGCAAGAAGGAAATTCCAGGCAAGGCAAGACAATTAAAGTCAAGGCAAGGCAAGACAAGGCCATTCTAGGCAAGGGAAGGCAAGGCATTTCCATGCAAGGCTCGGCAAGGCAATTTTAGGCAAAACAAGACAAAGCACTTTCAGGCCCAGCATGGCAAGACAAGGCAATTCCAGGCAAAAAAAAAAAACAGGGCACATCTAGGCAAAGCAAGGAAAGGCAATTCCAGGCAAGGCAAGGAAAGGCAAGGCAAGGAAAATCCAGGCAACAAAAGGAAAGTCAATTGCAGGCAACAAAAGGGAAGGCAATTACAGGCAAAGCAACGCAAGGAAGGCAATTCTATGGAAAGCCACGCAAGGCAGTTCCAGGCAAAACAAAGAAAGTCAATTCCAGGCAAGGCAAGGCAAGACAAGGGAAGGCCATTCCAGGCAAGGGAAGGCAAGGCATTTTCAGGCATGGCTCAACAAGAAAGTTTCAGGCAAAACAAGGCAAGGCAATTTCAGGCAAGTCTCAGCAAGGCAAGTCAATTCCAGGCAAGAAAAGCCAAGGTACATCTAGGCAAGGCAAGGCAAGTCAAGGCATTTACAGGCAATGCAAGGCAAGTCAAGTGAAGGCAAGGCAAATATAGGCAACGCAAGTAAGGCAAGGCAAGGCAAGGTAATTCCTGGCAAGGGAAGGTAAGGGAAGGCAAGGCAATTCCTGGCAAGGCAAGGCAAGACATTTTCATGCAAGAAAAGGCAAGTTAAGTCACTTCCAGGCAAGGCAATTGCAGGCAATTTTAGGCAAGGCAATTCCAGGCAAGACAATTCAAGGCAAGGGAATTTCTGGCAATTCCAGGCAACTCAATTTCAGGCCGTACTAGGCAAGGCAATTTTAAGTAAGGCAATTCCTGGAGAGGCAATTCCAGGCAATTCCAGGAAAGGCAAGCTTAGGCAAGGCAATTCTAGGCAATTCCAGGCGAGAAAATTCCACTCAATGAAATTCCAGGCAAGGCAATTCCTGGCAAGGCAACTAAAGGCAATTCCAGGCAAGGCAATTTTATGCTAGTAAATCCAGGTAATTCCAGGCAAAGCAATTTCAGGCAAGGCAATTTTAGGCAAGAAATTTCAGTCAATTTCAGGCAAGGTAATTAAGGCAAGCCAAGGCAAGGGAAGGCAATTCCAGGCAAGGCAAGGCAAGTCAAGGCAAATTTATGCCAGACAAGGAAATGTAAACCAAGGCAAGGCAGGAAAAGGCAACGCAATTTCAAACAAGGCAGGTCAAGGCAATTTCAAGCAAGACAAGGCAATTTCAGGCAAGACAAGGCAAGGCATTTCCAGGCGATGCAAGGCAAGATGGCAATTTCAGGCAAAACCAGGTAAGGCAATCAAAGTCAAGGCATGACAAGGCAAGAAAAGGGAATTCCAGGCAAGGCAAGGCAAGGCTATTCCAGGTAAGGCTAATCCAGGCAATTCCAGGGAAGACAATTTTAGGCAAGGCAATAAAAGGAAATTCCTGGCAAGACAATTTCAAGCAAGGCAATTCCAGTCAAGGCAATTCCAGGCAATTCTAGGCAAATCAATTTTAGGCAATTCCAGGCAAGGTAACTATTCCAAGAAAGGCAATGCAGGGCAATTATTTCAGGCAAGGTTAGGTAAGGCAAGGCAAGATAATTCCAGGCAAGGCAAGGCAAGGCAAGGGAAGATAAAGCAATACCAGACAAGAAAAGGCAAGGGAAGGCAATTCCAGGCAAAGCCATTATAGGCAATTCTAGGCAAGGCAAGAAAAGGCAATACCAGGCAAGACAAGGCAAAGCAATTCCAGGCAATTCCAGGCAAGGCGATTCCAGACAATTCCAGGCAAGGCAATTCCAGGAAATTCCACGCAAGGCAATTCAAGGAAAGGCAATTTTTTTTTACGTAAGGCAAGTCAAGGCAAGACAATTATTCCAGAAAAGGCAAGTCAAGGCAAGACAATTATTCCAGAAAAGGCAAGTCAAGGCAATGCAACGTAAGATAATTCCAGGAAAGGCAAGGCAAGGCAAAGAAATGCAAGGCAAGTAAAGGCGAGGCAATTCCATCCAATTCTGGGAAAGGCAATTCCAGTCAATTCCAAGCAAGGCAATACAGGCAATTCCCAGTAAGGCTAGAAAAGGCAAGGTAATTCCAGGCAATTTCATGCAAGACAATTCCAGGCAAGGCATTTTCAGGCAATTCCAGTCAAAAATAGGGAAGGCAATTCCAGACAAGGCAATTCTAGGCAATTTCAGGAAAGGCAATTTCAAACAAGTCAATTATAAGAAAAGGCAATTATTCGACACAAGGCAATTCAAGGCAAGGCAATTGTTGCAGGCAAGTGAAGGCAAGGCAAGGCAAGGCAATTCCAGGCAAGGCAAGGCAATGAAGGCAATTTCAGGCAAGATAATTTCAGGCAATTCTAGGCAAGGAAATTCCAAGATTCCAGGAAAGGTAATTTCAGGCAATTGCAGGAAAGGCAAAAGAAAGGCAAGGCAAAGCCAGACAATTTCAGGCTAGGGAAGTAAAACCAATTTCAGGCAAGGCAAGGCAAAGCAATTGCAGGCAAGGCAAGGCAAAGCAATTGCAGGCAAGGTAAGGCAAGGCAATTTTAGGCAAGGGAATTTTAGGCAAGGCAAGGCAAGTCAATTCCAGGCAAGGTAAAGCAAGACAATTCCAGGAACGGCAAGGCACGGCAATTCCAGGCAAGGTAAGGCAAGACAATTTTAGGCAAGGCAAGGCAAGTCAATTCCAGGCAAGGTAAAGCAAGACAATTCCCGGAACGGCAAGGCACGGCAATTCCAGGCAAGGTAAGGAAAGGCAATTTTAGGCAAGGCAAGGCAAGTCAATTCCAGGCAAGGTAAAGCAAGACAATTCCAGGAACGGCAAGGCACGGCAATTCCAGGCAAGGCAGGGCAAAGAAATTCCAGGCAACGCAAGGCAAGGAAATTCCAGCAAGGAAATTCCAGGCAAGGCAAATCCAGGCAAGGCAATGCAAGACAAGGCAAGGCAAGGCAACTCCAGGAAAGGAAAGGAAAGGAAAGGAAAGAAAGAAAGGAAAGAAAGGAAAGGAAAGGAAAGGAAAGGAAAGAAAAGGAAAGGAAAGGAAAGGAAAGGAAAGGAAAGGAAAGGAAAGGAAAGGAAAGGAAAGGAAAGGAAAGGAAAGGAAAGGAAAGGAAAGGAAAGGCAAGGCAAGGCAATTCCAGGAAAGGTCAGGCAAGGCAATTCCAGTTAAAGCAAGATAAGGAAATTTCAGACAATGCAAGTTAAGGCAATTCTAAGCAAGGCAAGGCAACTCAATTACAGGAAAGGTAAAGAAAGGGAAGCCAAGGGAAGACAAAACTATTCCAGGCAAGGCAAAAAAATTCCAGGCAAGGCAAAGCAAGGCAAGGCAAGATAATTGCAGTCAAGGCAAGGAAATCCCAGGCAAAGTAAGGCAAGGCAAGGCAAGTCAAGGCAATTCCAGGCAAGGCAAGGAAAGGCAAGGCAAAGCTAGATAATTTCAGGCAAGGGAAGGCAAGCAAGGGAAGCAAAGGCAAGGCAATTCCAGGCAAGGCAAGCGAAGGCAATTCCAGGCAAGGTAAGTTAAGATAACGGAAGGAACCCAAAACAAGGAAAGACAATTCCAGGAAAGAAAAGGCAATAAAATTTTAAGCAAGGCAAGAAAAGGCAAGGCAAATCCAGGCAGCAGAAGGCAAGGCAATTTCAGACAAGGCAATTTCAGGCAAGGCAAGGCAAAAAAAAAACAATTCGAGGCAAGGCAAAAGAATTCCAGGCAAGGCAAGGCAAGGCAATTCCAGACAATTCCTGGAAGGCAATTCCACTCAATTACAAACAAGACAATTCCAGGCAAGGCAATTTAAAAAAAAATTCTAACAATGCAATTACAGGCAAGGTAATTCAAGGCAAGGCAGTTATTAGATGTAAGGCAAGTCAAGGCAAGGCAATTATGCTAGAAAAAGCAATGCATGGCAATGCAAGGCAAGGTCATTCCAGGTAAGGCAAGGCAAGGCAAAGAAAGGCAAAGCAAGGCAAGGCGAGGCATTTCCAGTCAATTCTGGACTAGGCAATTTTCGTCAATTCCAGGCAAGGCTAGAAAAAGAAAGGCAATTACAGAAAATTCCAGGCAAGGCAATTCCAGGCAAATTTATTCAAGGCAATTTCAGTCAATTCCAGGGAAGACTAGTTAAAGGCAATTCCAGGAAAGGCAATTCAAGGCAAGGCAATTATTCCATGAAAGGCAAGGTAAGGCAAGGCAAGGCAATTACTTGCAAGGCAATTAAAGGCAATTTCATACAAGGCAATTCCAGGCAAAGCAATTCCTGGAAAAAAAATTCATGGCAATGCCAGGCAAGGCAATGCCAAGCAAGGCAATTTAAGGCATGGCAAGGCAAGGCAAGACAAAGAAAGGCGAGACAAAGAAAGGCAAGACAAGGCAAAGAACGGCAAGGCAAGTCAAAGCAATGCAATTCTGGGCAAGGCAATTCTAGTAAATTCCAGGCAAGGCAATTCCAGGCAAGGCTAGAATAGGCAAGGCAATTACAGGCAAGACAATTCCAGGCAATTCTAGGCAAGGCAATTCCAGAATTCCAGAAATGGTAATTTCAGGAAATTCCAGGCAAGGCAAAATAAGGCAAGACACTTCCAGGCAACGCAAGGCCAGGCAATTTTAGGCAAGGGAAGACAAGGCAATTCCAGGCAAGGCAAGGCAAGGCATGTCAAGACAAGGCAATTCCAGGCAAGGCAAGGTAAGGTAATGCAAGGCAATTTTAAGCAAAGCAAGGTACTTCCAGGCTAGGCAATGCAAGACAATTCCATGAAAGGCAAAGCAAGTATAGGCCATTCCAGGCAAGACAATTCCAGGCAAGACAATTCCAAGGGAGGCAAATCCATGTAAAGAAATTTCATTCAATTACAGGCAAGGCAATATTAGGCAAGGCAAATTTAGGCCATTCCAGGCAAGGCAATACCAGTCAGGGCAATTCCAGGTGATTTCAGGCAAGGCAATTTTAGGCAAGGCCATTCCAGGCAAGCCAATCAAGGCAATTCCAGGCAAGGCAATTTCAGACAAAGCAATTCCAGGCAATTACAAGCAAGGCAATTTCAAGCGAAGCAATTCCAGGGAATTCCAGGCAAGGCGATTCCAGGCCAGACAATTTCAACCAAGGCAATTTTAGGCAAAACAACACAAGGTAAGGCAATTCCAGGCAAGGCAATTCAAGGCAAGGCAATTCTAGGAAAATCAATTTCAGGCAATGCAATTCTAATCAAGGCAATTCCAGGCAAAGCAAATCCATGAAAGGCAATTCCAGGCCATTCCAAGCAAGGCAATTCCAGGCAATGCAAATCCAGGCAAGTCAATTACTTGCAAGGCAATTAAAGGCACTTCCAACAAAGCAATTCCAAGCAAGGCAATTTCAGGCATGGCAATTCCAGGAATGACAATTCCAGAAAAAGAATTTTTTTGCAATTCCAGGGAAAACAATTCCAGGCAAGGCAATTCCAGGCAACGCAATTTCAGGCAATGGAATTTCAGGCAAGACAATCCCTTGCAAGGCAGTTAAAGGCAATTCCAAGCAAGGCAATCCAGGCAAGGTAATTCCCAGCAAGGTAATTCCAGGCAATTCCAGACAAGGCAATTCCAGGCAAAGCAATTTCAGGCAAGGGAATTCCTGGCAATTCCAGGCAAGGCAATCCCAGGCAAGGCAATAATAGGCAATCCAAGGCAAGGCAAGGCAATTTCAGGCAAGGCAAGGCAAGGCAAAACAAGGCTATTCCACAGAAGGCAAGGCAATGGAAACGCAGGCAAGGCAAGAAAAGTCAAGGCAATTTTAAGCAAGGCAAGACAAGGCAATTCTAAGCAAGGCAAGGGAATGCCAGAAAAGGAAAGGCAAGAAAATTCCAGGCAAGGCAAGGCAAGAAGGCAATTTCCTGCAAGGCCAGGCAAAGTAATTAATGTCAAGGCAAGGCAAGGCAAGGTCATTGCAGGCAAAGCAAGGCAAGGCAAGGCAAGGCTATTCTATGCAAGGATAATCCAGGCAATTCCAGGTAACAATATTAAAGGCAATTCCAGGCAAGGCAATTCCAGGCAAGGCAATTCCAGGCAATTCCAGAAAAGTCAATTTTAGGCAATTCCAGGTAAGGCAAACTTAGGCAAGGCAACTAATCCAAGCAAGGCAATGAAAGGCAATTATTCCAGGCAAGGTTAGGCAAGGAAAGGCAAGATAATTCCAGGCAAGGCAAGGCAAAACAAGGCAATACCAGTCAAGATAATGCGAGGCAAGGTAACTCCAGGCAAGGAAATTCTAGGCAATTCTAGGCAAGAAAATTCCAGGCAATTCCAGGCAAGAAAAAAAAGGCAATTCCAGGCCAGGCAAGGCAAGAAAATCTTAGGCAATTCTAGGCCAGGAAATTCCAGGCAAGGAAAGGAAAGGCAATTCCAGGCAAGGCAAAACAAGGCAATTTCAGGCAAGACAGGGCAAGGCAATTCCTGGAAAGCAATTATTCCACGTAAGGCAAGCCAAGGCAAAACAATGTTTCCAGAAAAGGCAAGAAAAGGCAATGCAAGGCAAGGTAATTTCAGGCAAGGCAAGGCAAGGCAAGGCAAAGAAAGGCAAGGCAAGTCAAGACGAGGCAATTTTAGGCAATTTTAGGGAAGGAAATTATAGTCAATTCCAGGCAGAGGAGACAATTTCAGGCAAGGCTAGAAAAGGCAAGGCAATTCTAGGCAATTGCAGGCAATGCAATTTCAGCCAAGGCAATTCCAGGCCATTCCAGGTAAGGCATTTTCAGTCAATTCCAGGCAAGAAAATTCCAGGCAAGGAAAAAGAATGCAATTCCAGGCAAGTCAAGGCAAGGCTATTCTAGGCAATTTCAGGCAAGGCAATTATTCCATGCAAGGCAACCCAAGGTAAGAAAAATTTTTCAGGCCAGTGAAGGCAAAGCAAGAAAAAGTAATTATAGGCAAGGCATGACATTGCAAGGTAAGGCAATTTCAGGCAATCAAGGCAAGGAATGGCAATTCTAGACAATTCTAGGCAAGGCAATTCCAGGATTCCACTAAAGGTAATTCTGGTCAATTCCAGGCAAGAAAAAAAAGGCAAGGCACTTCCAGGCAAGGCAAAACCAGGCAATTTAAGGCAAGACAATTCCAGGCAATTCCAGGCAAAGCAATTTCAGGTAATTCCAGGCAAGGCAATTCCAGGAAAGACAATTATTTTACGTAAGGCAAGTCAAGGCAAGGCAATTATTCAAGAAAAGGGAAGACAAGGCAATGCAAGGCAAGGTAATTCAAGGCAAGGTAAGGCAAGGCAAAGAAAGGCAAGGCAAGACAAGGCTAGGCAATTCCAGTCACCTTTGCACAAGGCAAATTCAGTCAAATCCAAGTAAGGCAATCCAGGCAATTTCAGGCAAGACAAGTCAAGGCAATTCCAGGCGATATCAGGCAAGGCAATTCCAGGCAAGGCCATTCCAGGCAGAGAAACCAGGCAATTCTAGGCAAGGCAATTCCAGGCAAAGCAATTCCAGACAATTACACAAAAGGCAATTACAGGCGAGGCAATTTCAGTCAATTCCAGGCAAGGCAATTACAGCCAAGGCAATTCTAGGCAAGGCAATTCAGGCAATTCAAGGCAACACAAGGCAAGGAAATTCCAGACAAAGCAATTCCAGGCCAGACAAATCAAGGTAAGACAGCAAGTCAATTCCAGGCAAGGCTATTCCAGACAATTCCAGGCAAGGCAATTTCAGGAAAGGCAATTTTTCCATGTAAGGCAAGTCAAGCCAAGGCAATTATTCTAGAAAAGGAAAGGCAAGTCAATGCAAGGCATAATAATTCCAGGCAAGGCAAAACATGGCAAGACTAAGAAAGGCAAGGCAAGACAAAGCTAGGCAATTCCACGCAACTCTGGGAAAGGCAATTCCAGTCAACTCCAGGCAAGGCAATCCATGTAATTTCAGGCAAGAAAAGGCAAGGCAATTCCAGGCGATTTCAGGCAAGGCAATTCCAGGCAAGGCAATCCAGGCAATTCCAGGTAAGGCAAATCCAGGCAAAGCGATTCCAGGCAATTACAGGCAAGGAGATTCCAGGCGAGGCAATTCCAGGCAATTCCAGGCAATTCCAGGCAAGGCGATTCCAGTCAAGGCAAAGCAAGGTGATTCCAGACCAGGCCATTACAGGCAAGTCAATTTTAGGCAAAACCAAGGCAAGGCAAGGCAATTTCAGGCAATGCAATTCAAGGCAATTTCATTCAAGGAAATTCCAGGCAAGGCAATTCCATGCACGGAAATTCCAGGTAAGGCAATTCAAGGCAATGCAAATCCAGGCAAGGCAATTTCAGGCAAGGTAATTCCAGGCAAGACAACCCCAGGCAAGGGAAGATTTGGCAATTTCAGGCAAGGCAATTCCAGGCAAGGCAACTCCAGGGAAGGCAACTTCATGTAAGGGAATTTTAGGCAATTCCAGGCGAGGCAATTTCAGGCAAGGGGATTCCAGGAAATTCCAGGCAAAGCAATTCCAGGCAAGCCAAGGCAAGGCAATGCAATTCCAGGCAAAGCAGGGGAAGTCAAGTCAATTCCACGCAAGGCAAGGCAATGCAAACCCAGGCAAGACACCGAAAGGAAAAACAATTTCAAGCAAAACAAGGCAAGGAAATTCCAAGCAAGGCAAAAATATTACAGATAAGACAAGGCAAAGCAATTCCAGGCAAGGCAAGGCAAGAAGGCAATTTCAGGCAAGGCCAGGCAAGGCAATTAATGTCAAGGAAAGGCAAGTAAAGGCCATTTCAGGCAAGGCAAGGCAAGGCCACTCCACGGAAAGCAAGGCAATTCTATTCCAGGCAAGGCTAATGCAGGCAATACCAGGGAAGGCAATTAAAGACAATTCCAGGCAAGGAAAATCCAGGCAAGGCAATTCCAGGCAATTAGAGGCAAGGCAATTCTAGGCAATTTCAGGCAGGGCAATTCCAGGAAAGGCAACTATTTTAAGCAAGGCAAAACAAGGCAATTATTTCAGGCAAGGTTAGGCAAGGCAAGGCAAGATAATTCTAGGCAAGACCAGGCCAGGCAAGGCAAGACAGGACAAGGCAAGGCAAGTCAAGGCAATGCAAGGCAAGACAAAGCAAGGCAAGGGAAGGCAATACCAGGCAATATTAGGCAAGGCAATACAGTAACAGGCATGGCAATTTTAGGCAATTCTAGGCAAGGCAATTCCAGGCAATTCCTGGCAAGGAAAGAAAAGGCAATTTCAGGCAAGGCAATTCAAGACAATTCCTGGCAAGAAAAGAAAAGGCAATTCCAGGCAAGGCACACAAGGCAATTCAAGGCAAGACAAGGCAAGTCAGTGTCAGGCAATTCCAGGCAAGGGAATTCCAGCGAATTCCAGGCAAGGCAATTTCAGAAAATTCCAGGCAAGGCAATTCCAGGAAATTCCAGAAAAGGAAATTATTTCACATTATGCAAGTCAAGGCACAGCAATGACTCCAGAAAAGGCAAGGCAAGGCAATGAAAGGCAAGGTAATACCAGGAAAGGCAAGGCAAAACAAAGAAAAATAATGCAAGTCAAGGCGAGGCAATTTCAACAAATTCTGGGCAAGGCAATTCCAGTCAATTCCAGGCATTGCAATAAAGGCAATTTCAGGCAAGACTTGAAAAAACAAGGCAATTTCAGGCAATTTCAGGCAAGGCAATTCCAGGCAAGGAAATTCCAGGCAAGGCAATTCCAGGAAAGGCATTTCCAGGCAAATCGAGGCAAGACAATTCTAGGCAAGGAAAGGAAAGGCAATTCCAGGCAAGTCAAGGCAAGGCAATTCTAGGCAATTTTAGAAAAGGCAATGTCAAACAAGGCAATTTCAGGCAAGGCAATTATTCGACGCAAGTCAATGCAAGACAAGGCAATTGTTCCAGGCAAGTGAAGGCAAGGCAAGGCAAGGCAAGGTAATTCCAGGAAAGGCATGCCAAGGCAAAATAAGGCAATTTTACACAATCAAGACAATGCAAGGTAATTCCAGGCAAGACAATTTCAGGCAATTTCAATAAAGGCAATTCCAGGATTCCAGGAAATGTAATTCCAGGCAATTACAGGCAAGGCAAAAAAAAGGCAAGGTACTTCCAGGCAAGGCAAGGTACTTCCAGGCAAGGCAAGGCCAGGCAATTCCAGGCAATTCCAGGCAAGGCAATTTCAGGTAAGGCAAGTCAAGGCAATTTCAGGCAATGTAAAGAAAGGAAATTTTAGGCAAGCCAAGGCAAGTCAATTCCAGGCAAGGCAAAGCAAAACAATTCCAGAAAAGACAAGGCAAGGAAATTCCAGGCAAGACAAGGGAAGGAAAGGAAATTCCAGGCAAGGCAAATCAAGGAAAGACAATGCAAGTCAATTCCAGGCAAGGCAATTTCAGACAATTCCAGGCAAGGCATTTTCAGACAATTCCAGGCAAGGCAATTCCAGGAAAGGCAATTATTAGATGTAAGGCAAGTCAAGGCAAGGCAATTATGCTAGAAAAGGCAACGCATGGCAATGCAAGGCAAGGTCATTCCAGGTAAGGCAAGGCAAGGCAAGTCAAGGCGAGGCATTTCCAGTCAATTCTGGGCTAGGCAATTTCCGTCAATTCCAGGCAAGGCAATACAGGCAATTTCAGGCAAGGCTAGAAAAAGAAAGGCAATTTCAGAAAATTCCAGGCAAGGCAATTCCAGGCAATTTCACTCAGGGCAATTCCAGACGATTTCAGGAAAGACAATTCCACGCAATTCCAGGCAAGGTAATTTCAGGCAAGGGCATTATTTCATGAAAAGCAAGGCAAGGCAGTTATTCCAGACAGAAAAGGGAAGACAATAGAAGGCAAGGTAATTCCAGGCACAGCAAGGCAAGGAAAGGCAAATAAAGGCAAGGCAAGTCAAGACGAGGCAATTCCAGTCAATTCTGGGCAAGGCAATTCCAGTGAAATCCAGGCGAGGCAATAAAGGCAATTCCAGGCAAGGCTACAAAAGGCAAGGCAATTTCAGGCAAGGAAAGGTTATGCAATTCCAGGCAATTCCAGGCAAGGCAATTCCAGGCAAGGCAAAGCAAGGCAGTTTTAGGCAAGGCAAGGCAATTCCAGACAAGGCAAGAAAAGGCAAGGCAGGGCAAGGTAATTCCAGGCAAGGGAAGGTAAGGCAAGGCATTTCCAGGCTATGCAAGGCAAGATAATTTCATACAAGGCAAAGCAAGTAAAGGTAATTCCAGGAAAGGTAATTCCAGGCAAGGCAATTCCAGGCAAAACAATTCAAAGGGAGGTAATTCCATGTAAGGCAATTCCATTCAATTCCAGGCAAGGCAATTCTAGGCAAGGCAAATTTAGTCCATTTCAGGTAAGGCAATTCCAGGCAAGGCAACTCCAGGCGATTTCAGGCAAGGCAATTCCAGGCATGGCCATTCTAGGCAAGGCAATTTAGGCAATTCCAGGCAAGGCAATTCCAAGCAAAGCAATTGCAGGCACGCACAAGCAAGGCAATTCCAGGCGAGGCAATTCGAGGCAATTCAAGGCAATCCCAGGCAAGGCTATTCCAGTCAAGGCAAAGCAAGGCGATTCCAGGCCATGCAAATTCAGGCAAGGCAATTTTAGGCAAAACAAGACAAGGCAAGGCAATTCAAGGGAAGGCAATTCTAGGCAAATCAATTTTAGTCAAGGAAATTCCAATCAAGGCAATTCAAAGCAAGGCAAATCCATGCAAGGCAATTCCAGGCAAGGCAATTACAGGCAATTTAAATCTAGGCAAGGCAATTACTTGCAAGGCTATTAAAGGCGAATTCAGGCAAGACAATATCAGACAAAACAATTCCAGGCAACCCAATTCCAGGCAATTCCAGGAAAAACAATTTCAGGCAAGGAAAATTCAGGCAATTCCAGGCAAGAAAATTCTAGGCAATCCAAGGCAAGGCAAGGCAATTCCAGGCAGAAAAGGAAAGGCAAATCAAGGCAATTCCACGCAAGGGAAGGCAATAAAAACCCAGGCAAGACACAGAAAGACAAGGCAATTTCAAGCAAGGAAAGGCAAGGCAATTCTAGGCAAGGCAAGGCAATTCTAGGCAAGGCAAGGCAATTCTCAGCAAGGCAAAGCATTTTCAGGCAAAGCAAGGCAAGGCAATTCCAGGAAAGGCAAGGCAAGAAGGCAATTCCAGGCAAGGCTAGGCAAAGCAATTAATGTCAACACAAGGCAAGGAAAGGCCATGGTAGGCAAGGCAAGGCAATTCCAGGCATGGCAAGGCAAGGCTATTCTATGCAAGGCTAATCCATGCAATTCCAGGAAAGGCAATTAAAGCAAATTTTAGACAAGGCAATTAAAGGAAATTTCTGGCAAGGCAATTCCAGGCAAGGCATTCCCAGGCAAGGCAATTCTAGGCAATTCCAGGCAAGTCCATTTTAGGCAATACCAGGCAAGGCAATATCAGGCAAGGCAACTATTCCAAGCAAGGCAATGCAAGGCAATTATTCCAGGCAAGGTTAGAAAAGGCAAGGCAAGATAATTACAGGCAAGGCAAGGCAAGGCAAAACAAGGCAATACCAATCAAGATAAGGCAAGGCAAGGCAATTCTAGTAAAATTCTAGGCAAGGCAATACCAGGCAAGGAAAGAAAGGCAATTCCAGACAAGGAAAGTCAAGGCAATTCCAAACAAGTCACAGCAAGGCAATTCCAGGAAAGGCAGTTATTCCATGTAAGGCAATTCAAGGCAAGTGAATAATTCCAGAAAAGGCAAGGCAAGACAATGCAAAGCAAGGTTATTCCAGGAAAGACAAGGCAGGCAAGGCAAGGCGAGGCAATTCCAGGCAATTCTGGGCAAGGCAATTACAGTCAATTCCAGGCAATGCAATAAAGGCAATTTCAAGCAAGGTTAGAAAAGGCAAGGCAATTCCAGGCAACTCCAGGCAAGGCAATTCCAGTCTAGACAATTCCAGGCAATTTCTGGCAAGGCAATTCCAGGCAATGCATTTCGAGACAATTCCAGGCAAGGCAATTCCAGGCAAAGAAAAAGAATGCAATTTCAGGCAAGTCAAGGCAAGGCAATTTCAGGCAATTCCAGGCAAGGCAATTCCAGGTGATTTCAGGCAACACCATTCCAGGCGAGGCCATTCCAGGCAAGGCAATGTGAGGCAAGGCAATTCCAGGTGATTTCAGGCAACACCATTCCAGGCGAGGCCATTCCAGGCAAGGCAATGTGAGGCAAGGCAATTCCAGGCGAGACAATTCCAGGCAATCCCAGGCAAGACGATTCCAGGCCAGGCAATTTCAGGCAAGGCAATTTTAGGCAGGAAAAGGCAATTCCAGGCAATGCAATTAAGGCAAGACAATTCTATTAAAGGCAATTACAGGTGAGGCAATTTCAATCAAGGCAATTCCAAGCAAGGCATTTCCAGGCAATTCCAGGCTAGGTAATTCCAGGCAATGCAAATCCAGGCAAGGCAATTTCTTGCAAGGCAATTAAAGGCAATGCCAGACAAGGCACATCCAGGCAAGGCAATTTCAGGCAAGGCAACTACAGGCAATTCAGTGTGAGGCAATTTCAAGCAAGGAAATTCCACGCAAAGCAGTTCAAGGAAAGGCAATTCTAGGCAAGGCAATTCAAGGCACTTCCAGGCAAGGCAATTTTAGTCAATGGAATTCCAGGCATGGCTATCCCTTGCAAGGCAATTAAAGGCAATTCCAACAAGGCAATTCCAGGAAAGGCAATTTCAGGCAAGGGAATTCCAGGTAATTCCAGGCAAGGCAACTCCAGGGAATTTCAGGCAAGGCAATTCCAGGCTAGAAAATTCCAGGAAAGCAAAGGCAAGGAAATGCAATTCAAGGCAAAGCAAGGCAAGTAGAGGCAATTCCCTGCAAGGCAAAGCAATGCAAACCCAGGCAAGGCACCGAAAGGCAAGGCAATTTCAAGAAAGACAAGGCAAGGCAATTCCAAGCAAGGCAAGCCAATTCCAGGCAAGTCAAGGCAAGGCAATTCCAGGCAACGCAAGGCAAGAATGCAATTCCAGGGAAGGCCAGGCAAGGCAATTAATGTCAAGGAAAGGCTATTGCAGGCAAGGAAAGGCAATTCCAGGCAATGCAAGGCAAATCTATTCCATGCAAGGCTAATCCAGGCAATTCCAGGGAAGGCAATTAAAGGCAATTCCAGGCAAGGCATTTCCAGAAAAAATATTAAAGAAAACTCCTGGCAAGGCATTTCCAGAAAAAATATTAAAGAAAACTCCTGGCAAGGCAATTCCAGCCAAGGCAATTTCAGGCAATTCCAGGCAAGTCAATTTTAGGCAATGCAAGGCAAGGCAAGGCAAGGTAACTGCAGTCAAGGAAAGGCAATCCCAGAAAAGGTAAGGCAAGGAACGGTAACAGAAGGCAAGGCAAGGCAAGGTAATTTCAAGCAAGGGAAGGGAAGGCAAGACAAGGCAAGCCATGGCAAGGAAATTCCAGGGAAGGCAATTTCAGGCAAGGCAAGGCACGCCAAGGAAAAGCAATTTCAGGCAAGCAATTACAGGCAAGGCAATAAAAAACAATTCCACAAAACTCACGACAAGATAATGCAAGGAACGCCAAGGCCAGGCAAGACAAGGCAATTCCAGGCAAGACAAGGCAAGGCAATCCCAGCCAATGCATTTTCAGGCAACGCAAGGCAATTCCTGGCATGGCAATTTCTGGAAAGCGAAGGAAAAGCAAATCCAGCACAGACAAGACAAGGCAAAACAATTCCAGGCAAAGCATGCAAGGCGCAGCAATGCAAGGCAAGGCAAGTCAAAAAAATTTCAGGGAAGGCAAGTCAAAGCAATTCTAGGCAAGGCAAGGAAAGAAAACGGAAGGCAATTCCAGGCAATGCAAGGCAAGGCAATTCCAAGCAAGGCAAGGCAAGACAAATCGAGGCAACAAAAGGCAAGGCAATTGCAGTCAAGGCAAGGCAAAACAATTTCAGACAAGGCAAGGAAATTCCAGGCAAGGAAATTACAGGAAAGGCAATTCCAGGCAAGCCAAGGCAAAGCAAGGCAATTCCAGGCAAGGCAAGCCAAGTCAAGGCAAATCCATGCAAGGCAAGGCAATGTAAACCCAGGCAAGGCACCGAAAGGCAAGGCAATTTCAAGCAAGGCAAGGCAAGGCAATTCCAGGAAATGCATGGTAAGAAGGTAATTCTCGGCAAGGCCAGGAGAGGCAATTAATATCAAAACAAGGCAAGGCGATGTCATTGGAGGCAAGGCAAGGAAAGGCAATTCCAAGCAAGTTAAGGAAAGGCTATTCCAGGAAAGGCTAATCCAGGGAATTCCATGGAAGGCAATTAAAGGCAATTCCAGGCATAGCAATTCTAGCAAGGGAATTAAAGGAATTCCTGGCAAAACAATTCCAGGCAAGGCAATACCTGGCAATTCCTGGCAAGGCAATTCAAGGCAATTCAAGGCAAGTCAATTTGAGGTAATTCCAGGCAAGGCAATTCCAACCAAGGCAACTATTCCAAGCAAGGCAATGCAAGGCAATTTTTCCAGACAAGGTTAGGCAAGGCAATTCCAGCCAAGGCAAACATTCCAAGCAAGACAATGCAAGGCAATTATTCCAGACAAGGTTAGGCAAGGCAAAGCAAAATAATTCCAGGCAAGGCAATTCCAGGAAAGGCAATTATTCCACGTAAGGAAAGGAAAAGCAAAAAAATTATTCCAGAAAAGGCAAGGCAAGGCAATGCAAGGCAAAAGTAATTCCAGGCAAGGCAAGGCAAGGCAAAGAATAATAAGACAAGTCAAGGCAATGCAATTCCTGGCAATTTTGAGAAAGGCAATTCCAGTCAATTCCAGACAAGGCAATAAAGGCAATTTCAGGCAAGGCTAGGAAAGGCAAGGCAATTCCAAACAAAAAAATTCCAGGCAAAGCAATTTCAGGCAAAAAAGGGAAAGCAATTCCCAACCAATCAAGGCAAGGCAATTTTAGAAAATTTCAGGAAAGACATTTCCAAGCAATGCAGTTTCAGGCAAGGCAATTATTCCTCGTGAGGAAACCCGAGGCAACCCAAGTCAAGGCAATTTTACCAGACAAGTGAAAGCATGGCAAGGCAAGGCAAATCAAGGCAAGGTAATTCCAGGCAAGGAATGGCAAGGCAAGCTAAGGCAATTCCAGGCAATCAAGGCAAGGCAAGGCAATTTCAGGCAAGGCAATTTTAGCCAAGACCATTCCAGGCAAGACCATTTTAGGCAAGTCTATGCAGGTAATTACAGGCAAGGCAATTTCACGCAAGGCAATTCCAGCAATTCCAAGAAAGGGGATTCCAGGCAAGGCAAAGCAAGCCGATTCCAGTCCAGGCAATTTCAGACAAGGCAATTTTAGGAAAAACAAGGGAAGGAAAGGCAATTCCAAGTAAGGAAATTTAAGGCAAGACAATTGTAGAAAAAGCAATTCTAGGCAAGGCAATTCCAGGCAAGGCAATTCAAGACAATTCCAGGAAAGGCAATTATTCCACGTAAGGCAAGTCAAGGCAAGGCAATTATTCCAGAAAAGTCAAGGCATGGCAACGCAAGGCAAGATAATTCCAGGCAAGGCAAGGCAAGGCAATTACAGGCAATTCTGGGCAAGGCAATTCCAGTCAATTCCAGGCAAGGCAATCCAGGAAATTCCAGGCAAGGCTGGAAAAGGAAAGGCAATTCCAGGCAAGGCAACTCCAGCCAACGCAATTCCAGCCAAGGCAATTCCAGGCAAGGCGTTTCGAGTTAATTCCAGGCAAGGCAATTTCAGGCAAGACATTTTCAGGCAATTCCAGGCAAGTCAATTCTAGGCAAAAAAAGGGAAGGCAATTACCAGCAAGGCAATGCAAGGCAAGGCAATTCTAGGCAATTTCAGAAAAGGCAATTCCAAGCAAGGCAATTTCAGGCAAAGCAATTATTCCATGCAAGGAAACCTAAGGCAAGGCAATTGTTCAAGACAACTGAAGGAAAGACAAGGCAAGGTAATTCCAGGCAAGGCATGGCAAGGCAAGGCAAGGCAATTCCAGGAAATGCAAGGCAAGGCAAGGCAATTCCAGGCAATGCAAGACAAGGCAAGGTAAGGCAATTCCAGTCATGACAATTATAGGCAATTCCAAGCTAAGCAATTTCTGAATTCCTGGAAAGGTAATTTCAGGCAATTCCAGGCAAGACGAAAAAAGGCAAGGCACTTCCAGACAAGGCAAGGCTAGGCAATTCCAGGCAAGGCAAGGCAAAGCAATTCCCAGAAAAACAAGGCAAGAAAATTTTAGACAAGGCTAACCAAGTCAACTCCAGGCAGGGCAAAGCAAGGCAATTCCAGGAAAGGCAAAGCAAGGGAATTCCAGGAAAGGCAAAGCAAGGCAATTCCAGGAAAGGCAATTCCAGGCAAGGCAAGGCAAGGCAAGGCACAAAAATTCAAGGCAAGGCAATTTCACACAGGGCAATTCCAAGCAAGGCAGTTCCAGGCAAGACAATTCCAGACAAGGAAATGCAATGCAATTCCTGGTATGGCAAAAAAAGGCAATTCCAGGTAAGGCAAAACAAGGCAAGGCAATTCCAGGCAAGGCAAGGCAAAACAAGGCAAGGTAATTTGCAGGCAAGGCAAGGCAACAATAGGCAAGGTAAGGTAAGGCAAGGTAAGGCAAAGAAATTCCAGGCAAGGCAAGGTAATTTCAGGGAATGCAAGGCAAGGCAAAACAAGCCTATGCAAGGCAATTTCAGGCAAGGCAATTTCTGGCAAGGCAATTCCAGGCAACTGAAGGCAAGATAACGCAAGGAACATCAAGGCAAGGCAAGGAAATTTCAGCAAAGGCAAAGCAAGGGAATTACAGCAAGGCAAGGCAAGGCAGGGCAATGTAATCCCAGGCAACCCAATTCAAGGCAACGGAAGGCAATTTCTGGCATGAAAATTCCTGGTGAGTAAAAGGAAGGCAATTCTAGGAAAGGCAAGGCAAGGTAATTCCAGGGAAGGCAAGGCAAAACAAGCCAATGCAAGGCAATTCCAGGCAAGGCAAGGGAAGGCAATTCCATGCAACTCAAGGCAAGATAACGCAAGGAACGTCAAGGCAAGGCAAAGCAAGGCAATTCCAGCAAAAGCATAGCAAGGGAATTACAGCAAGACAAGGCAGGGCAGGGCAATGTAATCCCTGGCAACCCAATCTCAGGCAACGCAAGGCAATTCCTGGCATGGCAATTCCTGGAGAGTGAAGGCAAAGCAATTCCAGTCAAGGCACAGCAAGCCAAAACAATTTCAGCAAGGCGCAACAAGGCAAGGCAATTCCATGCAATGCTAGGCAGTTCCAGGCAAGGCAAGGCAATGCAAGAAAAGGCAATGCAAGAAAAGGCAAGTCTAGGTAACTGCAGTCAAGGCAAGGCAATTCCAGAAAAGGTAAGGCAAGGCAAGGTAAGACAACACAAGGCAAGGCAAGGCAAGAAAATTTCAGTAAAGGCAAGACAATCTCAGAAAAGGCAAGGCAAGCCAGGGCAAGGCAATTCCAGGGAAGGCAAATCGAGGCAAGGCAAGGCAAGGCAAGGCAATTCCAGCAAGGCAAGGGAAGGCAAGGCAAAAGAAGGCAATTCCATGCAACTTAAGGCAAGATAATGCAAGGAACGCCAAGGCAAGGCAGGGCAAGGCAAGGCAATTACAGGAAGGCAAGGCAAGGCAGTGCCAGGAAACACAATTGCAGGGAAGACAAGGCATTTCCTGGCATGGCAATTCCTGGCAACCGAAGGAAAATCAATTCCAAAACAGGCAAGGCAAGGCAATTCCATGCAAGGCAAGGTAAGTAAAAAATATTCCAGACAAGCAAGGCAATGTAATTCCAGGCAATGAAACAAAATACAAGGGAATTCCAGGCAACATAACTAAAAAAATTTATGGCAAGACAATTCCAGGCAATTCTAGGCAAGGCAATTCCAGGATTCCAGGAAAGGTAATTCCAGGAAATTCCAGGCAAGGCAAAGAAAAGGCCAGGCACCTCCAGGCAAGGCAAGGCCAGGCAATTTCCGGCAAGGAAAGGCAAGGCAATTTCAGGGAAGGCAAGGCAAGTCACTTCCATGCACGGTAAAGAAAGGCAATTTTAGCCAAGGCAAAACAAGTCAATTCCAGGTAAGGCAAAGCAAGAAAATTCCAGGAAAGGCAAGGCAAGGCAATTCCACAAAAGGCAAGAAAATGAAATTCCCAGTAAGGCAAGGCAAGAAAATTTCAGACAAGGCAATTCCAGGCTAGGCAAATCTATGCAAGGCAATGCAAGTCAATTTTAGTCAAGGAAATGCAAGACAAGGGAAGGCAAGGTAAGGAAATTCCAGGCAAGGCAAGGCAAAGCAATGGCAGGCAATGCAATGCAAAGCAATTCCAGGCAAGGCAAGGTAAGGCAATTCCAGGAAAGGCAAGGCAAGGCAATTAAATTCCAGGCAATGTAAGACAAGGCAAGCCAAGGCAAGACAAAACGATTTTAGGCAAGACAAGGCAAGGCAATTAAAAGCAAGACAATTCCTGGCAAAGTAAAGTAAGGCAATTCCACGCAAAGCAAGGCAAGGCAAGGCAATTGCAGGAAAGGCGAGGCAAAACAAGGCAATTCTAGGCAAGGCAAGGCAAGACAAGGCAAGGCAAGGCAATTCTAGGCGAGGCAAGGCAAAGGAAGGTAATCCAAGACATGGAAATTTCAGGCAAGGCAATTCCAGGCTAGGAAAAAGTAGGCAATTTCAGGGAACTCAAGGCAAAATAACACAAGGAATGCCAAGGCAAGACAAGGCAAGGCAATTCCAGGCAAGGCAAGGCAATTCCAGGCAAGACAAGGCAAGGCAATTCCAGGCAAGGCAAGGCAAGGCAATTCCAGCAAGGCAAGGCAAGGCAATGCAAGGCAAGGCAAGGCAATTCCAGGAAACACAATTGAAGGCAAGGGAAGACAATTCCTTCAAGGCAATTGCTGGCAAGCGAAGGCAAAGCAATTTCAGGACAGGCAAGACAAGGCAAAACAATTCCAGGCAACGCAGGGCAAGACAAGGCAATTCCATGCAAGGGAAGGCAAGAAAAGGCAATTCTAGGGAAGGAAATGAAATTCCAGTCAAGGAAACGAAAGGCAATGTAATTCTAGGCAATGCAAGACAAGGCAATACCAATTAAGGCACGGAAAGGCAAATCCAGGCAACAAAAGGCAAGGCAATTAAAGTCAAGGCATGGTAAGACAAGACCACTGCAGGCAAGACAAGGCAAGGCCACTCCAAGCAAGGCAAGGCAAGCTTATTACAGGCAAGGCTAATACAGACAATTCCAGGAAGGCATTTAAAGGCAATTCCAGACAACGCAATTTCAGGCAAAACAAGGCAATTTCTTGCATGGCAATTTCTGTCAAGCGAAGGCAAAGCAATTTCAGGCAAGGGAAGACAAGGCAAAACAATTTCAGGTAAGGCAAGGGAACACAACACAATTCCATGCAGGGCAAGAAAAGTCAAGGCAATTCCAAGCAAAACAAGGCAATGCAATTCCATGTAAGGCAAAAAAGAAAAAGCAATTCCAGGAAATGCAACGCAAAAAAATTCCAAGTAAGGCAACGCAAGGCAAATTCAGGCAAAGAAAAAGCAAGGCAATTGCAGGAAAGGCAAGGCAAGGAATGCAATTTCAGGAATGGCAAAGCAAGGCAATTCCAGGCAAGGAAAGGGAATTTCAGGCAAGGCAAGACAAGGCAATTTCAAAAAAGGCAATTTCAGACAAGGCAATTCCAGGCAAGGCAATTCCAGGAAGACAATTCCAGAAAAGGCAATGCAAGGCAATTCCAGGCATGGCAAGGCAAGGCAAAACAATTCCAGGCAAGGCAAGGCAATTCCGGGCAAGGCACAACAAGGCAATTTCAGTCAAGGCAAGGTAAGTCAATTTCAGGCAAGGCAAGGCAAGACAATTCCCGGCAATGAAAGGCAATGCAATTCCAGGCAACGTGAGGCAAAACAAAAAAAAGGCAATTCGAGGGAAGGCAAGGCCAGGCAATTCCAGGCAAGGCATGGCAAGCAAATTCCAGCAAGGCAATGCAAGACAAGGCAATTCAATTCCAGGCAAGGCAAGGCAAGGTAATTCCAGGCAATGCAAGCAATTCCAGGAATGGCAAGGCAATTTCTGGCATTGCAATTTCAGGCAAGGCAAATCAAAACAATTTCAGGAAAGGCAAGGCAATTCCACGCAAGGCAATTTCAGACAAGGCAATTCCAGGCAAATCAATTCCAGTTAAGAAAATTTCAGACAAGGAAATGCAAGGCAATTCCAGACAGGGCAAGGCAAAACAAAACATTCCAGGAAAGGCAAGGAAATTTCAGGCAATGCAATTTCAGGCAAGGCAATTTCGGACAAGACAATTACAGTCAAGGCAATTACAAGCAAGACAATTCCAGACAAGGCAATGCAAGGCAATTCCAGGCAGGGCAAGGAAAAACAAAACGATTCCAGGCAAGGCAAGGCAATTTCAGGCAAGCTACGGCAAGGCAATTTCAGGCAAGGCAAGGCAAGGCAAGGCAAGACAAGTCAATATCAGGCAAGGCAAGGCAAGACAATTCCAGGCAATGCAAGGCAATGCAATTTCAGGCAATGCAAGGCAAAACAAAAAAAGGCAATTCCAGGGAAGACAAGGCCAGGCAATTCCAGGCAAGGCAAGCCAAGATAATTCCAGCAAGGCAAGGCAAAGCAAGGCAAGGCAATTCAATTCCAAGCATGGCAAAGCAATGTAATTCCAGGCAATGTAATGCAATTCCAGGCAAGGCAAGGCAATTCAAAACAATTTCAGGCTAGGCAAGGCAAGGCAATTCCAGGCAAAGCAAGGCAAGTCAAGGCAATTCCAAGAATGGTAAGGCAAAGCAAACCCAGGCAAGGAGAAAAAAGGCAAGCAATTTTAAGCAAGTCAAGGCAAGGCAATTCCAAGCAAGGCAAGGCAATTCCAGGCAAGACAATGCAAAGCAATTCCAGGCAAGGCAAGGCAAGAAGGAAATTCCACGCATTGCAAGGCAAGGCAATTAGTCAAATCATTGCAAGGCAAGGCCATTTCAGGCAAGACAAGACAAGGTAATTCCCGGTAAGGCAATGCAAGGCAAGGCAATTCCAGGCAAGACAAGGCAAGGCTATTCCAGGCAAGTCTAATCCAGGGAATTCCAGGCAAGGAAATTAAAGAAAATTCCTGGCAAGGCAATGCCAGGCCAGGGAATTCAAGGCAAGTCAGTTTTACACAATTCCATGCAAGGCAATTCCAGGCAAGGCAACTATTCCAAGCCAGGCAATGCAAGGCAATTATTCCAAGCAAGGTAAAGCAAAGCAAGGCATGATAATTCCAGGCAAGGCAAGGCAAGGCAATACCAGGAAAGACAAGGCAAGGCAAGGCAATTCAAGAAAAGACAATTCCAGGCAATTCTGGGAAAGGCAATTTAAGGCAATTCTAGGCAAGGCAAGGGAAGGCAATTAAAGGCAAAAAAAGGCAATTCTAGAAAAGACAAAGAAAGACAATTCCACTTAAGGCAATTCCAGGCAATTACAAGCAAAGCAATTTCAAGTAAGAAAATTATTCCACGCAAGGCAAGGCAAGGCAATTATTCCAGAAAAGGCAAGACCATTCAATGCAAGGCAAGGTAATTCCAGGCAAGGCAAGGCAAGGCAAGAAATTCAAGGCAAATCAAGGCAAGATATTTCCAGGCTATTCTGGGAAAGGCAATTCCAGTCAATTCAAGGCAAGGCAATCTAGACAATTCCAGGCAAGGCTAAAAAAGGCAAGGCAATTCAATTCCATGTAAGACAATCCCAGGCAAGTGTATTCCAGGCAAGGAAATTCCAGGCAAGAAAAGGGAAGGCAATTCCAGGCAAATCAAGGCAAGACAAATCCAGGACATTTTAGGAAAGGCAATTCCAGGCAAGGCAATTTTAGGATAGGCAATTATGTTATGCAAGGCAATGCAAGACAAGGCAATTGTTTTAGGCAAGAGAAGGAAAGGCAAGGCAAGGCTAGGAAACGTAATTCCAGACAAGGCAAGGCCATTCCAGGCAATGCAAGGCAAGACAAGGCAAGGCAAGGCAATTACAAGCATGGCAAGGCAAGGCAATTAAATTCCAGGCAATTCTAGGAAAGGCAATTCCAGAATTCCAGGAAAGGTAATTCCAGGCAATTCCAAGCAAGGCAAAAAAAAACAAGACACTTCCAGGGATGGCAAGGCCTGGCCTTTCCAGGAAAGGAAAGGAAAGGCAATTTTAGGCAAGGCAAGCCAAGTGAATTCTAGGCATGGCAACGCAATTTCTGGCAAGGCAAGGCAAGGCTAGGCAATTCCAGGAAAGGGAAGGGAAGGCAATTCCAGGCAAGGCAAGGCACGGAATTTCCAAACAAGGCAATTTCAGGCAAGTGAAATCCAGGAAAGGCAATGCAAGTCAATTCCAAAAAAAACAATTCAAGACAAGCAAGGTAAGGCAATTGCTGGCAAGGAAAGACAAGACAATTGCAGGCAAAGCAAGTTAGGCAATTCCAGGCAGGGAAAGGTGAGACAACTCCAGGCAAGGAAAGGCAACCCAATTCTAGGCAAGGTGAGGCAAGGCAATCCAAGGCAAGACAAAACAATTTAGGCAAGGCAAGGTAAGGCAATTCTAGGCTAGGCAATTCCAGGCAAGGCAAGACAAGACAAGGCAATTCCAGGCAAGTCAAAACAAGAAAAGAGAATGTAATTGCAGGCAAGGCAAGGCAGTCTGCAGCAAGGTAAAGTAACGCAAATCAAGGCAAGACAATTTCAGGGAAGGAAAGGGAAGGCAAGACACGTCAAGGCAAGGTAATTCCAGGCAAGGGTAGGTAAGGCAAGGCAAGGCAATTCCAGGCAATGCAAGGCAATTCCAGGCAATGCAAGGCAATTCCAGGCTAGGCAAGACAACACAATTCCTTTCAAGGCAAAGCAAGTGAAGGCAATTCCAAGGAAGGCAATTCCATGTAAGTCAATTACATTCAATTCCAAGAAAGGCAATTTCAGGCAAGCCAAATTTAGGTAATTCCAGTCAAGACAATTCCAGGCAAGGCAATTCCAGGCAAGACAATTAAAGGCAATTTCAGGCAAGACAATTTCAGGCAATGCAGTTTCAGGCAAGGCAGTTTCTTGCAAGGCAATTAAAGGCAATTCCAGGCAAGGCAACTCCAAGCAAGGCAATTCCAGGAAAGGCAATTCCAGGTAAGACAATTCCAGGCAAAAGAATTCCTGGAAATTGCAGGCAAGGCAGTTCCAGGCAAGGCAATTTCAGGAAATTTTAAGAAAGGCAATTTCAGGCCAGGCAATTATTCCATGCAAAGCAGTGCAAGGCAAGGCAGTTGTTCCAGGCAAGTGAAAAAAAGGCAAGGCAAGGCTAAGCAAGGTAATTCCAGGCAAGACAAGGGAAGGCAAGGCACGTCAAGGCAAGGTAATTCCAGGCAAGGGTAGGTAAGGCAAGGCAAGGCAATTCCAGGCAATGCAAGGCAATTCCAGGCAAGGCAATTCTAAGGAAGGCAATTCCATGTAAGTCAATTATATTTAATTCCAGGCAAGGCAATTCCAGGCTAGCCAAATTTACGTAATTTCAGTCAAGACAATTCCAGGCAAGGCAATTCCAGGCAAGACAATTAAAGGCAATTTCAGGCAAGACAACTCAAGGCAATGCAGTTTCAGGCAAGGCAGTTTCTTGCAAGGCAATTAAAGGCAGTTCCAGGCAAGGCAACTCCAAGCAAGGCAATTTCAGGAAAGGCAATTTCAGGCAATACCATTCCAGGCAAAAGAATTCCTGGAAATTGCAGGCAAGGCAATTCCAGGCAAGGCAATTTCAGGCAATTCCAGGAAATTCAAGAAAGGCAATTTCAGGCCAGGCAATTATTCCATGCAAAGCACTGTAAGGCAAGGCAGTTGTTCCAGGCAAGTGAAGAAAAGGCAAGGCAAGGCTAAGCAAGATAATTCCAGGCAAGACAAGGCAAGGTAAGGCAAGGCAATTCCAGGCAAGGCAAGACAAGGCAAGGCAATTCCAGGTAAGACAATTTCAGGCAATTCTAGGCAAGCAATTAGTGGATTCCAGAAAAAGTAATTCCAAGCAATTCCAGGCAAGGCAAACAAGGCAAGACACTTCCAGGCAAGTCAAGGCCAGGAAATTCCAGGCAAGGCAAGGCAACACAATTCCAGGCAAGAAAATTTTAGGCAAGAAAAGCCAAGTCAATTCCAGGCAAGGCCAGGCAAGGCAATTCCATGCAAGGCAAGGTAAGGCAATTGCAAGAAAGGCAAGGCAAGGCAATTACAGGCAAGGCAAGGCAAGGCACTTACATTGAAGGCAAGGCAATGCAAGGGAAGTCAAGGCAAGGTAATTGTAGGCAAGGCAAGTCAATCCCAGGTAAGGTAAGGCAAGGCAATCACAGGGAAGGCAACACAAGGCCAAGGCAAGGCAAGACAAGGTAATTCCGTGCAAGGGTAGGTAAGGCAAGGCAAGGAATTTCCAAGTAATGCAAGGCAATTCCAGCCTAGGCAAGACAAGATAATTTCTGGCAAGGCAAAGCAAGTCAAGGAAATTTCAGGCAAGGCAATTGCAGGCTAGGCAAGACAAGACAATTTTTGAAAAGGCAAAGCAAGTCAAGGCAATTTCAGGCAAGGCAATACCAGGCTAGGCAATTCCAAGGAAGGCAAATCCATGTGAGCCAATTCCATTCAATTCCAGGCAAGGCAATTTCAGGAAAGGGAAATTTATAAAATTCCAGGCAAGGCAATTCGAGGCAAGGCAATTCCAGGCGATTTCAGGCAAGGCAACTCCAGGCAAGGCCATTCCAGGCAAGGCAATCCAGGTAATTCCAGGCAAGTCAATGCCGAGCAATGCAATTCCAGGCAATTATAGCAAGGCAATTACAGGCGAGGCAATTCCAGGAAAGGCAATTTTCAGCAAGGCAAACTAGGCGACTCCAGGCCAGGCAATTTCAGGCAAGGCAATATTAGGAAAAACAAGGCAAGGCAAGGCAATTCCAGGCAAGGCCATTCAAGGTAAGGCATTTCTAGAAAAGGCAATTTTAGGCAAGGAAATTCCAATCAAGTCAATTCCAGACTAGGCAATTCCAGGCAAGGCAAGGCAATTCCGGACACTGCAATTCCAGGCAAGTCAATTTAAGGCAATTCCAGGCGAGGAAAGGCAATTCCAGGCAAGGAAAGGCAAGGAAATTCCATGGAAGGCAAGGTAACTCAAGGCAATTCCACGCAAAGCAAGGAAATGCAAACCCAGGCAAGACACAGAAATGCAAGGCAAATTCAAGCAAGGCAAGGGAAGGCAATTCCAATCAAGGCAAGGCAATTCCAGGCAAGAAAAGGAAAGGCAATTCCAGGCAAGGCAAGGCAAGACGAGGCAATTCCAGGCAAGGCAAGGAAAGAAAAGGAAAGGCAATTGCAGGCAAGGCAAGGTAATTCCAGTCAAGGGTAGGTAAGACAAGGCAAGGAAGTTCCAGGTAATGCAAGGCAACTCCAGGCTAGGCAAGACAAGACAATTTTTAGCAAGGCAAAGAAAGTCAAAGCAATTCCAGGCAAGGCAATTCCAAGCAAGGCAATTCCAGGCAAGACAATTAAAGGCAATTTCAGGCAAGGGGCAATTCTAGGCAATGCAATTCCAGGGAAGGCAATTTCAGGCAAGGCAATTTCAGGGAAGGCATTTTCAGGCAATTCCAGGCAAGGAAATTCCAGGCAAGACAATTCCAGGAAAGAAAATTTCTGGCAATTCCAGGCAAGGTAAGAAAAGGCAATCCTGGCAAGTCAAGCCAAGGCAATTTCAGGCAAAGCAATTTTAGGCAAAGCAATTATTCCATGCAAGGCAAGACAATTGTTCTAGACAAGGGATGGAAAGACAAAACAAGGCTATGCAAGATAATTCCAGGCACAGCAACTCAAGCCAAGGCAATTACAGTCAAGACAAGGCATGGCAAGGCAAGGCAAGGCAAGGCAATTCCAGGCAAAACAATTCCAGTCAACTCTTGGCAAGGCAATTCCAGAAATTTTGGAAAAGTAATTCCAGAAAATTCCTGACAAGGCATAAAAAGGCAAGACACCTCCAGGCAGGGCAAGTGCAGGCAATTCTAGGCAAGGAAAGGCAACGCAATTCCAGGCAAGGCCAGGCACAGCAATTTTAGGCAAGAAAAGCAAAGTCAATTCCAGGCAAGGCAAGGCAATGCAATTCCATTGAAGGCAAGGAAAGGCAACACAAGGGAAGGCAAGGGAAGGCAAGGTAATTGCAGGCAAGCAAGGTAATCCCAAGCAAGGTAAGGCAAGGCAATTCCAGGCAAGGCAAGGCACGGCAAGGCAAGGTAATTCCAGGCAAGGGTAGGTAAGACAAGGCAAGGCAATTCCAGGCAATGCAAGTCAATTCCAGGCTAGGCAAAACAAGACAATTCCTGGCAAGGGAAAGCAAGTCAAGGCAATTCCAGGCAAGAAAAATCCAGGCTAGGCAATTCCAAGGAAGGCAAATCCATGTGAGGAAATTACATTTAATTTCATGCAAGGCAAGTCCAGGCAAGGCAAATTTATGCAATTCCAGGCAAGGCAATTCCAGAAAAGGCATTCCAGGCAATTCGAGGCAAGGCAATTCGAGGCGATTTCAGAGAGGGCATCTCCAGGCAAGGTCATTTCAGGCAAGGCAATCCAGGCAATTCCAGGCAAAGCTATTACAGGCAAGGCAACTCCAGGCAAGGCAAATTAAGGTGACTCGAGGACAGGCAATTTTAGCAAGGCAATATTAGGCAAAACAAGGCAAGGCAAGGCAATTCCAGGCAAGGGAATTCAAGGCAGGAGAATTCTAGGAAAGGCAATTCCAGGCAAGGGAATTCCAATCAAGGCAATTCCAGGCAAGGCAATTCCAGGCAAGGTAAGGAAATGCAAGGCAATTCCAGCCAAGCCAAGGCAAGGCAAGGCAATTTCATGCAAGGCAAGACAAGTCAAGTATATTCCATGCAAGGCAAAGCAATGCAAACCCTGGCAAGGCACGGAAAGGCAAGAAAATTTCAAGCAAGGGAAGGCAATTCCAGGCAAAGCAATACAAGTCAACTCCAGGCAAGGCAAGGCAATACAAGGCAAGGTAATTGCAGGTAAGGCAAGGCAATCCCAAGAAAGGTAAGGCAAGGCAAGTCAAGGAGAGGCAATTCCAGGAAAGGGAAGGCAAGGCAAGGCACAGCAATGCAAGGCAATTCCAGGCTAGGCAAGACAAGACAATTTCTTGCAAGGCAAAGCAAGTCAACGCAATTCCAGGCAAGGCAATCCTAGGCAATGAAATTCCATGGAAGGAAATTCCATGTAAGGCAATTACATTCAATTCCAGGCAAGGCAATTTAGGCAAGGCAATTCCAAGGAAGGCAATTCCATGTAAGGCAATTACATTCAATTCCAGGCAAGGCAATTCCAGGCAAACTAAATTTAGGCAATTTCAGGCAAGACAATTTAAGGCAATTTCAGGCAAGGCAATTCTAGGCAATGCAATTACTGGCAAGCAATCTTTTGCAAGGCAATTAAAGGAAATTTCAGGAAAGGCAATTTCAGGCAAGGAAATTTCAGAAAATTTCAGGCAAGGCAATTCCAGGCAAGACAATTTCATTCAAGGAAATTTCTGGCAATTCCAGGCAAGGCAATTCCAGGCAAGGTAAGGGAAGGCAATTTAAGGCAAGTCAAGCCAAGGTAATTCCAGGCAATTTCAGGCAAGGCAAATTCAGGCAAGGCAATTAATTCATGCAAGGCAATGCAAGGCAAGGCAATTGTTACAGCAAGTGAAGAAAAGGCGGCCGGGTGCGGTGGCTCAAGCCTGTAATCCCAGCACTTTGGGAGGCCGAGGCGGGTGGATCATGAGGTCATGAGATCGAGACCATTCTGGTCAACATGGTGAAACCCCGTCTCTACTAAAGATACAAAAAATTAGCTGGGCATGGTGGTGCGTGCCTGTAATCCCAGCTACTTGGGAGGCTGAGGCGGGAGAATTGCCTGAACCCAGGAGGCGGAGGTTGCAGTGAGCCGAGATCGCGCCATTGCACTCCAGCCTGGGTAAC
>JAPYYA010000479.1:53304-68901 GCA_028533165.1 Leontopithecus rosalia | reverse complement strand
TAAAAAAAAAAAAAAAAAAGAAAAGAAAAGGCAAGGCAAGGCTAGGCAAAGTAATTCCAGGCAAGGCAATGCAAAGCAAGGAAATTTCAGGCGAGACAAGCCAAGGCAAGGCAAAGCAATTCCATGCAAGAAAAGGCAAAACAAAACAATTCCAGGAAATACAATTCCAGGCAATTCTAGGCAAGACAATTCCAGGATTCCAAAAAAAGTAATTCCAGGCAATTTCAGGAAAGGCAAAAAAAGGCAAGACATTTCCAGGCAATGCAAGGCCAGGCAATTTTAGGCAAAGAAAGGCCACACAATTCCAGGAAATTCAAGGCAAGGCAAGGCAATTTTAGCAAGTAAAGTCAAGTCAATTCCAGGCAAGGCAAGGCAAGGAAATTCCAGGCAAGGCAAGAAAATTCCAGGAAAGAAAAGACAAGGCAATTTCAGGCAAGGCAAGGCAAGGCAAGGTTATTTCAGGGAAAGCAAGTCAAGGCAAAGCAAGGGAAGGCAAGGCGAGGTAATTTTAGGCAAGGCAAGGCAATCCCAGGCAAATCAAGTCAAGGCAAGTCAAGGTAATTCCAGGCAAGGGTAGGTAAGAAAAGGCAAGGCAATTTCAGACAATGCAAGACAATTCCAGGCTAGACAAGACAAGACAATTTCTGGCAAGGCAAAGCAAGTCAAGGCAATTCCAGGCAAGAACATTCCAGGCTGGGCAATTCCAAGGAAGGCAATGCCATTCAATTCCAGGCAAGGCAATTCTAGACAAGGCAAATTTATGTAATTCCAGGCAAGGCAATTCCAGGCAAAGCAATTCAAGGTAATTCAAGGAAAGGCAATTCCAGGCGATTTTAGGCAAGGCAATTTCAGGCAAGGTCATTCCAGGCAAGGCAATCCAGGCAATTCCAGGCAAGGCAATTCCAGGCGAGGCAATTCCAGGCAAGGCAATTCCCAGCAAGGCAAAGCAAGGCGACTCCAAGCCAGGCAATTTCAGGCAAGGTAATTTTAGGCAAAACAAGGAAAGGCAAGGCAATTCCAGGTAAGTAAATTCAAACCAAGACAATTTTAGGAAAGGCAATACGAGGCAAGGCAATTCCAGGCAAGGCCATCAGCGCAATTCCAGGAAAAGTAATTCAAGACAATTCCAGGCAAGGCAAGGCAAGTCAAAGCAAGTCAATTCCAGGCAAGACAAGGCAAGTCAAGGGAATTCCATGCAAAGCAAGGGAATGCAAACCCAGGAAAGGCACAGAAAAACAGGCAATTTCAAGCAAGGCAAGGCAAGGCAATTTCAAGAAAGGCAAGGCAATTCCAGAAAAGACATGGCAAGGCAATTAAAGTCAAGGCAGTGCAAGGCCATTCCAGGGGAGTGAAGGCAAGGCAATTACAGGCAAGGCAAGGCAAAGCAAGGCAATTCCAGTCAAGGCAAGCAAGAATATTCCAGGAAAGGCTATTCCAGGCAATTCCATGCAAGGCATTTGAAGGCAATTCCAGGCAAAACAATTTTAGGCAAGGAAATTAAAGGAAATTCCTGGCGAGTCAATTCCAGGCAAGGCAATTAGAGTAAATTTCAGGCAAGTCAATTTTAGGCAATTCCAGAAGAGGCAATACCATGAAAGGCAATTATTCCAAGCAAGGCAATGTAAGGCAATTGTTTCTGGCAAGGTAAGGCAAGGAAAGGAAAGATAATTCCAGGCAAGGCAAGGCAAGGCAAGGCAAAGCAAGGCAAGTCAAGTCAATACCAGGCAGGGAATGGCAAGGCAAGGCAATTCCAGGAAATTTTGGGCAAGGCAATTTCAGGCAAGACAAGGAAAGGCAATTCCGAACAAGAAAAAGAAAGGGAATTCCAGGCAAGGCAAAGCAAGGCAAGGAAATTCCAGACAAGGCAAGGCAAGGAAATTCCAGGCAAGGCAAGGCAAGAAAATTCCAGACAAGGCAATTCCAGGCAAGGCAAATCCAGGTAAGGCTATGCAAGTAAATTTCAGTCAAGGCAAGTGAAGGCAAGGAAAATCCAGGCAATGCAAGCAAGGCAAGAAAATGCAAGGCAACGTAATTCCAGGGAAGGGAAGGGAAGGCAAGGCAAGGCAATTCCAGGAAAGGCAAGGCAAGACAAGACAATTGCATGCAAGACAAGGCAGGTAAGGCAATTTCAGGCAAGGAAAGGCAGTGAAATTCCTGGCAAGGCAAGGCAAAACAAAAAAAGAAAGGCAATGCAAGACAAGGCAAGGCAATTACAGGCAAGGCAAGGCAAGGTAAGGTAATTCCAGGCAATGCACCGCAATTCCAGGCAAAGCAAGGCAACTCCCAGCATTTCAATTCCAGCAAGGCAATTCAAAACAATTTTAGGCAAAGCAGGGCAAGGCAATTCCAGGCAAGACAAGGAAAGGCAAGGCAATTCCAGGCAAAGCAGGCCAGTCAAGGCAATTCCAGGCAAGGCAAGGCAAGACTATTCCAGGTAAGGCTATTCCAGGCAATTCCAGACAAGGCAGTTAAAGGCAATTCCAGGCAAGGCAATTTTAGGCAAGGAAATTGCAGAACATTCCTGGCGAGGCAATTCCAGGCAAAGCAATTAAACGCAATTCCAGGCACGTCAATTTTAGTCAATTCCAGGAAAGGCAATTATTCCAAGCCAGGCAATGCAAGGCAATTATTCCTGGCAAGGAAAGGCAAGATAATTCCAGGCAAGGCAAGGCAAAGCAAAGCAAGGCAAGTCAAGGCAATACCAGGCAAGAAATGGCAAGGCAAGACAATTTCAGCCAAAGCAATTCCAGGCAAGAATAGGAAAGAAAATTCCAAGCAAGGCAAGGCAAAGCAATTTCAGGCAAGACAAGGAAAGAAAATTTCAGAAAAGGCAATTCCAGGCAAGGCAAATCCAAGCAAGGCAGTTCAAGTAAATTCCATGCAAGACAAGTGAAGGCAAAAAAAAAAATCCAGTCAATGCAAGCAAGGCAAGAAAAGGCAAGGCAACATAATTACCGTCAAGGGAACATAAGGCAAGGCAAGGCAATTCCAGGAAAGGCAAGGCAAGACAATTGCATGCAAGACAAGGCAGTTAAGGCAATTTCATGCAAGGCAATTCCAGGCAAGGCAAGACAATGCAATTTCAGGCAAGGTAAGGCAAAACAAAAAAAGGCAAGGCAAGCCAATTACAGGCATGGCAAGGCATGCTAATTACAGCAAGACAAGGCAAGGCAAGGCAATTCAATTCCAGGACACGCAAGGGAAGGCAAGGCAAGGTAATACCAGTCAAGGCATCGCAATTCCAGGCAAGTCAAGGCAATTTCTGGCATTGCAATTCCAGGCATGGAAATTCAAGGCAATTCCAGGCAAGACAAGGCAAAGCAAGGCAAGGCAAGGTTATTCCAGGCAAGACAAGGCAAGAAAATTCCAGACAAGGCAATTCCAGGCAAGGCAAATCCAGGCAAGGCAAAGCATGTCAATTCCAGGCAAGGCAAGTGAAGGCAAGAAAAATCCAGGCAATGCAAGCAAGGCAAGAAAAAGCAAGGCAATGTAATTCCCGGCAAGGGAAGATAAGACAAGGCAAGGCAATTCCAGGCAATTCAAGGCAAGACAATTGCATGCAAGACAAGGCAGTTAAGGCAATTTCAGGCAAGGCAATTCCAGGCAAGGCAAGGCAATGCAATTCTGGGCAAGGCAAGGCAAGGCAAGCTACTTCAAATAAGGCAAGGCAAGGCATGGCAATTCAATACCAGGACATGCAAAGGAAGGCAAGGCAAGGTAATTCCAGGCAAGGCAACGCAATTCCAGGCAAGTCAATTCAATTCCTGGCATTGCAATTTCAGGCAAGGTAATTGAAGGCAATTCCAGGCAAGGCAAGGCAAGAAAATTCCAGACAAAGCAATTCCAGGCAAGACAAATCAAGTTAAGGCATTGCAAGTAAATTGCATGCAAGGCAAGTGAAGGCAAAAAAAATCCAGGCAACGCAAGCAAGGCAAGAAAAAGCAAGGCAATGTAATTCCTGGCAAGGGAAGGTAAGACAAGGGAAGGCAATTCCAGGCAAGGCAAGGCAAGACAATTGCATGCAAGACAATGCAGTTAAGGCAATTTTAGGCAAGTCAATTCCAGGCAAGGCTGGGCAATGCAATTCCAGGCAATGCAAGGCAAAACAAAAAAGGCAAGGCAATGCAAGTCTAGGCAAGGAAATTACAGGAAAGGCAAGGCAAGCTAATACCAGCTGGGCAAGGCAAGGTAATTAAACTCCAGGCAAGGCAAGGCAAGGGAAGGCAAGGTAGTTCCAGGCAAGGCAATGCAATTCCAGGCAAGTCAATGCAATTCCTTGCATTGCAATTCCAGGCCAGGCAATTCAAGGCAAATCCAGGCAAGAAAAGGAAAGGCAAGGCAAGGAAATTCCAGGCAAGCCAAGACAGGCAATGCAATTCCAGGCAAGGTAAGGAGAGTCAAGGCAATTAAACGCAAGTCAAGGCAATGCAAACCCAGGAAAGGCAGAGAAAGTCAAGGAAATTTCAAGCAAGGCAAGGCAAGGCAATTTCAAGCAAGGCAAGGTAATTCCAGGCAAGACAAGGCAAGGTAATTTCAGGCAAGGCACGGCAAAATGGAAATTCCAGCCAAGGCAATTAAAGTCAAGGCAATGCAAGGCCATTCTAGCCAAGGCAAGGCAACGCAATTTCTGGCAAGGCAAGGCAAGGCAATTCCACACAAGGAAAAACAAGGCTATTCCAGGCAAGGCTAATCCAGGCAATTCCAGGCAAGGCAATTAGTAAATTCCTTGCAACGCAATTCCAGGATACGCAATTCCAGGCAATTCCAGGCAAGGCAATTAGAGGCAATTCTAGGCAAGTCAATTTTAGGCAATTCCAGCAGAGGCAATTCCAGAAATACATCTATTCCAAGCAAGGAAATGAAGGGCAATTATACCTGGCAAGGTAAGTCAATGCAAGGCGAGATACTTTCAGGCAAGGCAAGGCAAGAAAAGGCAAGGCAAGGCAAGAAAAGGCAAGGCAAAGGCAAAGGCAAAGGCAAAACCAGGCAAGGAAAGGCAATTACAGTCAAAAAAAGGCAACACAATTCCAGGCAAGACAAGGCAAGGCAATTCCAGGCAATTCCAGGCAAGGCAACTATTCCACGTATCATAAAGCAATGCAAGGCAATAATTCCAGAAAAACGAGACAAGGCAAGGCAATCCAGGAAATTCCAGGCAAGGCTAGAAAAGGCAAGGCTATTTCAAGCAATTACAGACAAGCCAATTCCAGTCAACCCCAGGCAGGAAAATTTTATGTAAGGCATTTCCAGGAAATCCCAGGCAAGGCAATTCCAGGCAAGGAAAAAGAAGGCAATTCCAGACAAGTCAAGGCAAGGCAATTCCAGGCCATTTCAGAAAAGAAAATTTCAGGCAAGGCAATTTCAGCCAAGGCAATTATTCCATGCAAGGTAACACAAGGCAAGGCAACTGTTCCAGGCAAGTAAGAAAAAAGGCAAGGCAAGGTAATTTTAGGCAAGGCAAGGAAGAAAATGCTAGGCAAGGCATTTCCAGACAAGGCAAGGTAAGTCAAGGCAATTTCAGGCAAGAGAATTCCAGGCAATTCTAGGCAAGGCAATTCCAGGTGTCCAGGAAAGGTAAACTCAGGCAATTCCAGGCAAGGCAAAACAATGCAAGGCAATTCCAAGCAAGGCAATGTCAGGATATTCCAGACAAGTCAAATCCCTGCAAGGCAAATCCAGGCAAAAAATGCAAGTCAATTCTAGGCAAGGCAATGCAAGACAAGGAAAGGTAAGACAATTCCAGGCAAGGCAAGGCAAGGCAATTCCAGGCAAGGCAAGGCAAGGCAATCCCAGCCAACACAATTTCAGCCAAGACAAAGCAATTCCTGGAATAAAAATTCCTGGCAAGTGGAGGCAAAGCAATTCCAGCCAATGCAAGGCAAGTCAAAACAACTTCACGCCAGGCAGAGCAAGGAAAGGCAATTCCAGGCAAGGTAAGGCAAAGCAATTTCATTCAATGGAAGGGAATGCAATTTCAGGCAAGGCAAGGAAAGGCAATTTCAGGCAAGCCAAGGCAAGCTAATTCCAGCAAGGGAAGGCAAGGCAAGGTAAGGCAATTCAATACCAGGCAAGGCAAGGCAAGGTAAGAAAGTTAATTCTAGGCAAAGCAATACAATTCCAGGCAAGGCAAGGCAACGCCCGGCATTGCAATTCAAGGCAAGGCAATTCAAGGCAATTCTCAGTAATGCAAGAAAAGGCAACTCCAGGCTAGGCAAGGCAAGCCAAGGAAATTCCATGCAAGGCAAGGCAATACAAACCCAGGCAAGACATGGAAAGGCAAGACAATTTCAAGGAAGGCAAGGCAAGGCAATTTCAAGCAAGGCAAGGTAATTCCAGGCATGACAAGGTAAGGCAATTTCAGGCAAGGGAAAGCAAGAAGAAAATTCCAGTCAAGGCCAGGCAAGGCAATTAAAGTCAAGGCAAGGTAAGGCAATATCATTCCAGGCAAGGCAAGGCAAGGCTATTCCAGGCGAGGCTAATTTAGGCAACTCCAGGCAAGGCAATTAAAGGCAATTCCAGAAAAGGCAATTAAAGAAAATTTCTAGCAATGCAATTAGAGGCAAAGCAATTCCAGTCAGTTCCAGGCAAGGCAATTACAGTCAATCCCAGGCAAGACAAGGCAATTCCAGGAAAGGAAAGAAAAGGCAATTCCAGGAAGACAAGGCAGGCTAATTCCAGCAAAGCCAGACAAGGCAAGGCGTTTCAATTCCAGGAAAGGCAAGGTAATTCCAGGCAATGCAACGCAAATCCAGGCAAGGCAAGGCAATTTTAGCCATTGCAATTGCAAGGCAATGCAATGCAATTTCAGGCAAAGCAAGGCAAGGCAAGGAAATTCCAGGTAAGCCAAGGCAAGGAAATTCCAGGTAAGCCAAGGCAAGGCAAGGCAATACCAGTCAAGGCAAGGCAAGTTAAGGCAATTCCACGCAAGGCAATGCAATGCAAACACAGGCATGGCACCGAAAGGCAAGCAATTTTAATCAAAGCAAGGCACGACAATTCCAAGCAAGGCAATGCAATTCTAGGCAAGACAAGGTAAGGCAATTCCAGGTAAGGCAAGGCAATTCCAGGTAAGGCAAGGCAAGAAGGCAATTCCAGACAAGACAAGGCAATGCAATTAAAGTCAAGGCAATGCAAAGCAAGACCATTCCAGGCAAAACAAGACAAGGCAATTCCAGGCAAGGCAAGGCAAGGCTATTCCAGGCAAGGCTAATCCAGGCAATTCCAGCAAGGCGATTAAAGGTAATTCCAGGAAAGGCAATTCTGGGAAAGAAAATTACAAAAAATTCTGGCAAGGCAATTCCAGGCAAGGCAATTTCAGGCCATTCCAGGCAAGTCAATTTTAGGCAACTCCAGGCAAGGCAACTATTCCAAGCAAGGCAATGCAAGGCAATTATTCCAGGCAAGACAAGGCAAGAAATGCCAAGATAATTCCAGGAAAGGCAAGGCAAGGCAAGGTAATACCACGCAAAAAAAGACAAGGTAAGACAATTCCAGGCAAGGCAATTCCAGGCAATTGTAGAAAGGCCATTCCAGGCAAGGCAAGAAAAGACAATTCCAGGCCAGAAAAGGCAAGGCAATTCCAGGAGAGACAAGGCAAGGAAATTCCAGGCAATTTCAGGCAATGCAATTTCAGGCAATTTCAGGCAAGGCAATTCCAGACAATTCCAGGCAAGACAATTCGAGGACCTTCCAGGCAAGGCAATTCCAGGCAAGGCAATTATTCCACGCAAGGCATGGCAAGGTAAGGCAAGGTAATTATTCCAGAAAAGAAAAGGCAAGGCAATGCAAGGCAAGGTAATTCGAGGAAAGGCAAGGCAAGGCAAAGCAAAGAAGGGCAAGTCACGTCAAAGGAAGGCAATACAACGCAATTCTGGGCAAGGCAATTTCAGTCAATTCCAGGCAAGGCAATCGAAGAAATTACAGGGAAGTCTAGAAAAAACAAGGCAATTTTGGGTAATTCCAGGCAAAGCATTTCCAGGCAAGGCAATTCCAGGCAATTCTGGGCAAAACAATTATAGTCAATTCCAGGCAAGGCAATTGAAGCAATTACAGGCAAGGCTAGAAAAGGCAAGGCAATTCCAGGCAATGTAGTTTCAGGCAAGGCCTTTCGAGGCAATTCCAGGCAAGGCACTTCCAGGCAAGGAAAGGGAACGCAACTCCAAGCAAGTCAAGGCAAGGAAATTCCAGGCAATTTCAGAAAAGGCAATTCCTGACAAGGCAATTTTAGGCAATGCAGTTATTTTATGCAATGCAGTTATTTAACGCAAGGCAAAGCAAAGCAAGGCAATTGTTTCAGGCAAGTGAAGAAAAGGCAAGGCAAGGCTAGGGAAGGTAATTCCATGCAAGGCAAGGCAAGGCAAGGCAATTCCAGGCAATGCAAGGCAAGGAAAGCCAAGGCAATTCCAGGCAAGGCAAGGCAATTCGAGGCAAGGCAATTTCAGGCAATACAATTCCAGGCAATTCGAGGCAAGGCAATTCCAGGATTCCAAGAAAGGTAATTCCAGGCAGTTCCAGGCAAGGCAAAAAAAGACAAGACACTTCCAGGAAAGACAAGGCCAGGCATTTTCAGGCATGGAAAGACAAGGCAATTCCAGGCAAGGCAAGCAAGGCAAGGCAATTTTAGGCAAGGCAAACCAAGTCAATTCCAGGTAAGGAAAGGCAAGGAAATTTCATGCAAGGCAAGGCAAGGAAATTCCAAAATAGGCAAAACAGGGCAATTCCCAGTGAGGCAAGGCACGGAAGTTCCAGACAAGGCAATTTCTGGCAAGAAAAATCAAGGAAAGGCAATGCAAGTCAATTTCAAGCAAGGCAAGTCAGTTGTACACAAGGCAAGATAAGGCAATTTCAGGCAAGGCAAGGCAAGTCAATTCCAGGAAAGTCAAGGCAAGACAATTCCAGGAAAGTCAAGACAAGGCAATTCCAGGCAAGGCAAGGTATGGAAGTTTCAGACAAGGCAATTCCAGGCAAGTGAAATCCAGGAAAGGCTATGCATGTCAATTTTAAGCAGGAGAATGCAAGACAAGCAAGGCAAGGCAATTGTATGCAATGCAAGACAAGGCAATTGTATGCAATGCAAGACAAGGCAATTTCAGACAAGGCAAGTTAGGCAATGCCAGGCAAGGCAAGGCAAAGCAATTCCAGGCAAGGCAAGGCAAGGCAACTCAAGTCTAGGCAAGTTAAGGCAATACAAGACAATTCCAGGCAATGCAAGGTAAGGCAATTCTAGGCAAGGCAAGGCAAGACAAGACAAGGCAATTCCATGCAAGGCAAGGCAAGGCAAGGCAATTGCAGGCAAGGCAAGGTAATTCCAGGAAAGGTAAGGCAAGGCAAGTCAAGGCAAGACAATTCCATTCAAGGCAAGACAAGGCACATAAAGGCAAGATAATTCCATGCAAGGGTAGGTATGTCAAGGCAAGGCAATTCCAGGCAATTCAAGGCAATTCCAGGCTAGGCAAGAAAAGACAATTTCTTGCATGGCAAAGCAAGTCAATGCAATTCTAGACAAGGCAATTCTAGGCAAGGCAATTCCAATGAAGGCAATTCCTTGTAAGGCAATTCTATTCAATTCCAGGCAAGGCAATTCCAGGTGAGGCAATTAAAGAGAATTCCAGCCAAGGCAATTCCAGGCAAGGCAAGACATGTCAAGGCAATTCCACGCAAGGCAAGGTAAGGCAAACCCAGGCAAGGACTGGAAAGGCAAGGCAATTTCAAGCAAGACAAGGCAAGGCATTTCCAAGAAAAGCAAGGCAATTCCAGTCAAGACAAGGCAAGGCAATTCCAAAAAAAGCAAGTCAAGAAATCAATTCCAGGAAAGGCCAGGCAAGGCAATTAAAGTCAGGGCAAGGCAAGGCCTTTTCAGGCAATGGAAGGCAAGGTAATTCCAGGTAAGACAAGGGAAAGCAAGGCAATTTCAGGCAAGGCATGGCAAGGCTAATCCAAACAATTCCAGGCAAGGCAATTAAAGGCAATTAAATGCAAAGCAATTTCTTGCAAGGCAATTAAAGAAATTTCTGGCAAGGCAATTCCTGGCAAGGCAATTCCAGGCAAGGCAATTTCGGGCAATTCCAGGCAAAAAAATTAGAGGCAATTTCAGGCAAGGCAGTTTTAGAAAATTCTAGGAGAGGCAACTCCAGAAAAGGCAACTATTCCAAGCAAGGCAATTCAAGGCAATTATTTCTGGCAAGGTAAGGCAAAGCAAGGCAACATAATTCTAGCCAAGGCAAGGCAAGGCCATTCCAGAAAAGGCAAGGCAAGGCAACGCAATTTCATGCAAGGCAAAGAAAGGCAAGGCAAGGTAAATGCAGGCAAGGCAAGGCAACCCCAGGCAAGAAAAGGCAAGGCAAGTCAAGACAAGGCAATTCCAGGCAAGGCAAGGCAAGGTAATTCCAGGCAAGGCAAAACAAGGCAAGACAAGACAAGCAAGACAATTCTAGACAAGGCAAGGGGAGGCAATTCCCGGCATTGCAATACCAGACAAGACAATAAAAGGCAATCTCAGGCAAGGCAAGACAAGGCAACACAAGGCAATTAAAGGCAAGCCAAGGCAAGGCAAGGAAAGGCAATTTTAGGCAAGTCAAAACAAGAAAAGTCAAGCCAAATCAAGGCAATTCCAGGCAAAACAAGACATGGCAATTCCAGGCATTGCAATTTCAGGCAGGCAATTCAAGGCAATTCCAGGCAAGGCAAGACAAGAAAAGAAAAGGAAAGGCAATTCCAGGCAAGGCTCAGTTCCAGGCAAGGCAAGGCAAGTCAAAGCAATTCCACAAAAGGCAAGACATTGCAAGCACAGGGAAGGCACGGAAAGGAGAGGCAATTTTAAGCAAGTCACGGCAAGGCAATTCCAAGCAAGGCAAGGCAATTCTAGGCAAGACAAGGCAAGGCAATTCAAGGCAAGACCAGGCAAGGCAATTAAAGTCAAGTCACGGCAAGGCAAGGCCATTCTAGGCAAGGCAAGGCCATTCTAGGCAAGGCAAGGCAAAGCAATTCCAGGCAAGGCAAGTAAAGGAAATTTCTAGCAAGGAAAGCCAAGGCAATTTCAGGCAATTACAGGCAAGGCAATTATTACACCTAAGGCAAGGCAATGCAAGGCAATTATTCCAGAAAAGGCAAGTCAAGGCAATGCAAGGCAAGGTAATTCCAGGCAAGGCAAGGCAAGGCAAAGAAAGGCAAGGCAATTCCAGGCAATTCTGGGCAAGGCTAGAAAAGGCAAAGCAATTCCAGGCAAGGCAATTCTAGGTAAGACAATTACAGACAATTAAAGAAAAGGCAAGGAAGGCAATTCTTGGCAACAGAAGGCAAGGCAATTTCAGGTAAAACAAGGCAAGGCTATTTCAAGAAATTCCAGGCAAGGGAAGGAAAGGCAATTCAAGGCAAGGAAAGGCAAAGAAATTCAAGGCTAGACAATTCCAGACAAGGCAATGCCAGACAACAACAGGCATGGCAAGGAAAAGCAAGGCAATTTCAGTCAAGGCAAGACAAGGCAATTACAGGCAAGGGAAGGCAAGGCAATTTCAGGTAAGGCATGGCAAGGCAATTTCAGCCAAGGCAAGGCAAGGCAAGGCAAGACAATTCAAGACAAGGCAAGGCAAGTCAATTCCAGTCAAGAAAATGCAAGGCACATATAGCCAAGGCAAGGTAATACAACTCAATTCCAATCAAGGCATGGCAAGGCAATTTCAGGAAAGTCTATGCAATGCAAGGCAAGGCAAAGTAATTTCAGGCAAGGCAAGAGGAGGCAAGGCAAGGAAAGGCAAGTGAAGGCAAGTGACGGAAAGGCAAAGCAAAATGATTCCAGGCAAGGCAAGGCAAGTCAATTCCAATCAAGAAAATGCAAAGCACATCTAGCCGAGACAAGGCAAGGCAACTCAATTCCAATCAAGGCAAGGCAAGACAATTACGCACCAGTCAATGCAAGGCATTATTTTTTAGGCAAGGCAAGGCAAGGCAAGTAAAAGTAATTCTAGGCAAGAAAAGGTAATTCCAGGCAAGGCTAGGCAAGGCAAGTGAAGGCAAGGTATCTCCAGGCTAGGAAAGGCAAGAAAATTACATGCAAAGCAAAGAAAGTCAAGGCAAATCCAGGCAAGGCAATTCCTGAAAAGGCAAGTCAAAGGAAGGAAATTCTAGGTAAGGTAATCCCGTTAAATTTCAGGCATGGCAATTCCAGGCAAGGCAATTGCAGGCAAATCCTGGCAAGGCAATTCCAGGCGATTTTAAGCAAGGCACTTCCAGTCAGGGCAATTCCAGCTAATTACAAGCCAGACAATTCCAGGCTTGGCAATTCCAGACATTTTTAGGCAAGGCAAGGCATGGCAAGGCTATTCCAGGGAATGCCATTTCAGGCAAGGCGATTTTAGGTAAAACAAGGCAAGACAAGGAAATTCCAGGCAAGACAATTCTAAGAAAGATAATTCCAGGCAAGGCAATCCCAATCAAGGCAATTTCAGACAAGGCAATTCCAGGCAACACAATTTCAGGGAAGACTATTTCAGATAAGGCTATAAATTCAAGTCCAGGCAAGGCAATTAAAGCAAGGCAATTTTAAGCAATTTGAGGCAAGGCAATTCCAGGCAAGGGAATTTCAGGCAATTGCAGGCAAGGCAATTGCAGGCGATTTCATGCAAGAAAATTCCAGGCAAGGCCATTCCAGGAAAGGCAATACAGGAAATTCCAGGCAAAGCAATTCCAGGCAAGACAATTCCAGGTGAGGCAATTCCTGGCGAGGCAATTCCAGACAATTTCAGTTAGGGCAATTCCAGGCAAGGCAATTTTAGGGAAGGCAATTTCTTGCAAGGCAATTAAAGGCAATTCCAGAAAAGGCAGTTCCAGGCAATTTCAGGCAAGGGAAGTCCAGGCAAGGCAATTAAAGGCAAGACAATTCCAGGCAAGGGAATTCTTGGCAATTCCAGGCAAAAAATGGAAGGCAATTCCAGTCAAGACAAGGCAAGGCAATTCTAGGCAATTTTAGGAAAGGCAATTCCAGACAAGACAATTTCATGCAAGGCAATTATTTCACACAAAGCAATGCAAGGCAAGGCAATTGTTTCAGGCAAGTGAAAGACAATCAAGGCAAGGCTAGGCAAGGCAATTTCAGGAAATATAAGGAAAGGCAAGGCAAGGCAATTCCAGGCAAGGCCACGCAAGAAAAGGCAAGGCAATTTCAGGCAATACAATTCCAGGCAATTCTAGGCAAGACAATTCCAAAATTCCAGGAAAGGTAAGTCCAGGCAATTCCAGGCAAGGCAAAAAATGGGAAGACACTTTGAAGGAAAGCACGGACGGGAAATTTCACGCACAAAAAAGCAAAGAAATTGCAGGCAAGGCAAAGCAAAGGCAATTTTAGGCAACACAAGCCAGGACAATTCCAGGCAAGGCAAAACAAGGCAATTTAAGGCAAGGCAAGGCAATTTCAGGAAAGGCAAGGAATGGCAATTGCAGGCAAGGCAAGGCAAGGCAATTCCAGGTTAGAAAAGGCAGGGAAATTCCAGACAGGAAAATTTCAGACAAAAGAAATCCAGACAAGGCAATGCAAGTCAATTCTAAGCAAAACAATGCAAGACAAGCTAAGGCAAGGCAATTGCAGGAAAAACAAGACAAGGCAATTCCATGCAAGGCAAGATAGATTATTCCCGATAAGGCAAGAAAAGGCAATTCCAGGCAAGGCAAAGTAAGGCAACTCCAGGCAAGGCAAGGCAACTCAATTCTAGGCAATGTAAGTCAAGGCAATCCAAGGCAAGACAAAACAATTTTAGGCAAGGCAAGGCAAGGCAAGGCAAAGAAAGGCAATGGAATTCCACGTAAGGCAATTCCTTGCAAGGCAATTAAAAGCAATTCCAGGAAAGGCAGTTGGAGGCAATTTCAGGCAAGGGAAGTCCAGGCAAGGAAATTCCATGAAAGGGAATTGCAGGCAATTCCATGCAAGGCAACTTCAGGCAGGGCAATTCCAGGCAATCCAGGGAAAATAATTCCATGAAAGGCCATTTCAGGCAATACCAGGCAAGGAAATTCCACGCAAGGCAATGCCAGGCAATTCAATTCAAGGCAAAATAATTACATGACAGGAAATTCCAGGAAGGCAATTCCAGGCATGGAAATTCCAGGAAAGGAAATTCTAGTCAATTCCTGGCAAGGTAATTTCTGGCAAGGTAATTTCAATCAGTCTCATTCAAGAAAATTCCAGGCCAGGCAATTTCAGGCAAGGCAATTCCAAGCATGGTAATTTCAGGCAAGGCAATTTCAGGCAAGGAAATACCAGGCAAGGCAATTCCACGACATTCCAGGCAAGGAAATTCCAGGGAAAGCAATTAAGAAGAAATACAGGAAAGGCAAATCTAGGCAAATCAAGGCAAGACAATTTCATGCAAGTCAAGGCAATTCCAGGCAAGGCAGGGAAAACAAAAAAGGGAAAGGCAATGAAAGGTAAGGGAAGGCAATTCCAGGCAACTCAAGGAAAGCTAATTCTGGCATGTCAAGGCATGGCAATTAAATTTCAGGCAAGGCAAAAACAGACCAGGCAAGGCAAGGTAATTCCAGGCAATGTAATGCAATTCCACCAAGGCAACGCAATTCCAGGTATTGCAATTCGAGGCAAGGCCATTCCAGGCAAGGCAAGGTAAGGAAATTCCAGAAAAGGGAACTTCAGACAAGGCAAATTCCGGCAAGGAAATGCAAGACAACGCAAAGGAAGGCAACTGTAGGCAAGACAAGGCAAGGCAATTGCAGGCAAGACAAGGCAATTCCAGGCAAGGCGAGGCAAATGAAGGTAATTCCATGCTAGGCAATGTAATGCAAACCCAGGCAAGTCACGGAAAGGGAAGGCAATTTTAAGCAAGGCATGGCAATTCCAGGCAGGACAAGGCAATGAAATTCCAGGCACCGCAAGGCAAGAAGGCAATTCCAGGCAAAACCAAGCAAGGCAATTAAAGTCAAGGCAAGGCAAGACAAGGCCATTCCAGGCAAGGTAAAGCAAGTCAATTCCAGGCAAGGCAAGGCAAGGCTATTCCAGGTATGGAAACGCAAGAAAAGGCAAGGCAATTCCAGCAAACCAAGCCAAAACAACTTAATTAAAACCCAGTCTAGGCATGTAAAAAGAAAATTTCAAGCAAGAAAACACAAGGCAGTTTTATGCAAGGTAAGTCAAGGCAAGGCAATTCCAGGCAAAGCAAGGCAAGGTTATTCCACGCAAAACTAATCCAGGCAATTCCAGGCAAGTCAATTAAAGACAATTCTTGGCAAGGCAATTTCAGGCAAGGCAATTCCAGGCAAGGCAATTTTAGGCAATTCCAGGCAAGGCAATTCCAGGCACGGCAACTCTTCCAAGCAAGGCAATGCCAGGCAATTATTCTAAGCAAGGCAAGGAAAGGAAAGGAAGGACACATGCACACGAATGTTCATTGCATCACTGTTTACAATAGCAAAGACCTGGAACCAACCCAAATGCCCATCGATGATAGACTGGACTGGGAAAATGTGGCACATATACACCATGGAATATTATGCAGCAATCAAAAATAATGAGTTCGTGTCCTTTGTAGGGACATGGATGAATCTGGAGAACATCATTCTCAGCAAATTGACACAAGAACAGAAAAAGAAACACCG
>JAPYYA010000479.1:0-53204 GCA_028533165.1 Leontopithecus rosalia | reverse complement strand
GACAACTAAAGCCAAGACAAATCCAGGCAAGGCAAGGCAAGGCAAAGCAATTCCAGGCAAGATGATTTCAGGCAAATCTAGGCAAGGCAATTTCAAGATTCCAGGAAAGGTAATTTCAGGCAAATCCAGGCAAGGCAAAAAAAAGGCAAGTCTCTTTCAGGCAAGGCAAGGCCAGACAATTCCAGGTAATAAAAGGCAAGGAAATTTCAGGCAAGGCAAGCCAATTGAATTCCAGTCAAGGCAAGGCAAATCAATTTTTGGCAAGGCGAGACAAGTCAATTCCAGGCAAGGCAAGACAAGTCAATCCCAGAAAAGGCAAGGCAAAGCAAAACAAGGCAATTTCAGGCAAGGAAAGGTAAGGAAATTCCAGAAAAGGCAACTCCAGTCAAGGCAAATCCAGGCAAGGCAAGGCAAGACAAAATAAGGCAAGTTAACTGCAGGCAAGGCAAGGCAAGGCAAGACAAGTGCAGGTATGGCAAAGCAAGTCAATTCCATGCAAGGCAAGGCAACTCAATTCTAGGCAAAATAAGGCAAGGCAAGGAAAGGCAGTTATAGGCATGGAAAGGCAAGGCAATTACAGACAAACCAAGGCAAGGCAACGCAATTTCAGGCAAGGCAAGGTAACTGCAGGCAAGGGAAATCAATCGCAGGCAAGAAAATTCAAGGGAAGTCAAGGCAAGGCAATTCAAGGCTAGGCAAGGCAAGGCACGGAAAGGAAAAACAAGGCAAGGCAAGGCAACTCAAAGCAAGGCAATTCCTTGCAAGGCAAGGAACGTCAAGGAAATTCCAGGCAAGGCAAGGGAAGGCAATTCCAGCCAAGGCAAGGCAAGATAACACAAGGCACGCCAAGGCAAGGCAAGGCAAGGCAATCACAGGCAATGCAATTTCAGGCAAGTCAAGGCACCTCATGACACGGCAATTCTTGGCAAGCGAAGGCAAAGCAACTTCAGGCAAGGTGAGGCAAGACAAGGCAAAACATATCCAGGGAAAGCAGGGCAAGGCAAGGCAATTCCAGGCAAGGCAAGGCAAGTCAAAGCAATTTCAGGAAAGGCAAGGCAATGCAAATTCAGGCAAGGCAACAAAAAAAAAGGCAATTCCAGGCAATGCAAGGTAAGGCATTTCCAAGCAAGGGATGGCAAGGCAAATCCAGGCAACAAAAGGCAAGGCAATTCCAGGCAAGGCAAGGCAATTTCAGGCAAGGCAAGGCAATGCAAGGCAAGGCATTTCCAGGCAAGGCAAATTCAGGCAATTTTAGGGGAGGAAACTTCACTCAATATCACACAAGGCAATTCCAGGCAAGGCAATTCCAAAAAAATTTCAGAAACGGCAATTCTAGGCAAGGCAATTTTAATTAATTCCAGGCAAGGCAATTCCAGAAAAGGCAATTTCAATCAATTCCAGGCAAGGCAATTCCAGGAAAGGCAATTCCAGGCCAGGCCATTGCAGGCAAGGCAATTCAGGCAAGGCAATTTAAGGCAAGGCGATTCCAGGAAAAGCAACTCCAGACAAGGCAATTCCAGACAATTCCAGGCAAGGCAATTCTAGGCAAAAAATTCCAAGCATTCCTTGCAAGGCAATTCCAATAAATTCCAGGCAAGGCAATATTAGTTAATTCCAGGCAAGACAATTTCAGGCAATTTCATAAAAGGCAATTTCAGGCAAGAAATTTCTAAATAATTCCAGGGAAAGCAATTTCTTGCAATTCCACGTAAGGCAATTCCAGCCATGGCGATTCCAGCCAATCCACAGAAGTTAATTCCTAGAAAGGCAATTCCAGGCAAGGCAATTCCAGAAAAGGCAAATCCAGGCAATTCCATGCAATGCAATTCCTGGCTAAACAATTCCAGGCAAGGCAATTCCAGACAAGGAAAATCCAGGCAAGGGAATTCTAGGAAATTATACGTAAGGCAATTAAAAGCAAGACAATTCCAGGCCAATCCAGGCAAGGAAATTACAGGCAAGCCAATTCTGGGCAATTCCACGCAAAGCAATTTCAGGCAAGGCAATTCCATGGAATTCCACGCAAGGCAAGGTAAACAAATTTCAGAAAAGGGAACTCCAGGAAAGGCAAATCCAGGCAAGGCAATGCAAAACAACGCAAGTAAAGGCAACTGTAGGCAAGGCAAGGTAAGGCAATTCCAGGCAAGGCAATGTAATGTAAACACAGGCAAGTCACGGAAAGGCAAGGCAAGTTAAACCAAAGCAAGGCAATGTAATTCCAAGCCAGGCAAGGCAATTTCAGGCTGGACAAGGCAGAGCTATTCCAGGCAAGGCAAAATAAGAAAGCAATTCCAGGGAAAACCAGGCAAGGCAATTAAAGTCAAGGCAAGGCAAGGCAAGACCATTCCAGGAAAAACAAAGCAAGGGAATTCAATTCCACTCAAGGCAAGGCAAGAAAAGGTTATTCGAGGCAAGGCAAGGAAATTTCAGGCATGGCAAGGCAAGGCAAGTGAAGGCAAGGTAAATCCAGTCAAGACAATGAAGGCAAGGCAAGGCAAGGTAATTCCAGGCAAGGAAGGTAATGCAAGATAAGGTAATACCAGTCAAGACAAAGCAAGACAATTCCATGCAAGACAAGACAAGTCAAGACAATTCCAGGCAAGGCAAGGCAATGCAATTTCAGGCAAGGCAAGACAAAACAAAAATCGGCAAGGCATTGCAAGGTAAGCCAAGGCAATTCCAGGCAAGGCAAGGCAAAACAACGCAAGATAATTACAGGCCAGGCAACGCAATTTCAGGCAAGGCAAGTCAATTCCCAGCATTGCAATTTCAGGCAAGGCAATTCAAGGCAATCCCAGGCAAGGCAATGCAAGGCAAGGCAAGGTAATGCAAGGCAAGCAAAGCCAAGGCAAGGCAATTCAAACCCAGAAAAGGCACAGAAAGGAAAGGCAATTTTAAGCAAGGCAAGACAAGGCAATTCCATGCCAGGTAAGGCAGAAAAAAGCAATTCCAGGCAAAGCAAGGCAAAGCTATTCCAATCCAGGCTAATCCAGGCAATTCCAGGCAAGACAATTAAAGGCAAGGCATCTTTAGGTAAGTCAATTAAAAGCAATTTTTGGCAAGGCAATTTCAGGCAAGGCAATTTCAGGCAATCCAGCCAACACAATTGCAGGCATGGCAGCTCTTCCACACAAGGCAATGCAAGGCAATTATTCCTGGCAAGAAAATTAAGGCAAGGAAGATAATTCCAGGCAAGGCTAGGCAAAACAAGGCAAGGAAATTTCTGGCAAGGCAAGGCAAGGCAAGGCAAATGAAGGAAAGACAAATCCAGGCAAGGCAAGGCATGGCAATTTCAGTCAAGATTATTCCAGGCAATTTTAGGCAAGGCAATTTCAAGATTCCAGGAAAGGTAACTCCAGGCAATTCCAGGCAAGGCAAAAAAGGCAAGGCACTTTCAGGCAAGGCACTTTCAGGCAAGGCAAGGCCAGGCAATTTCAGGCAAGGCAATTCCAGGCAAGGCAAGAAAAGACAATTTTAGGAAAGGCAAGGGAAATCAATTTTAGGCAAGGCAAGGCAAGTGAATTTCAGGCAAGGCAATTTCAGGAAAGGCAGGGCAAGGCAAGGCAATTTCAGGTAAGGCAAGGTAAGAAAATTCCAGACAAGGCGAATCCAGGCAAGGCAATGCAAGACAAAGTAAAGGCAAGGCAACTGTAGTCAAGGCAAGTCAAGACAATTGCAGGCATGGCAAAGCAAGGCAATTCCATGCAAGGCAAGGTCACTCAATTCTAGGCAAGGTAAGCAAGGCAAGCAAAGGCAAAACAAAACAAATTCAAGCAAGGCAAAGCAAGGCAAATTCAGGCAAGGCAAGGCTAGGCAATTACAGGCAAAGAAAGGCAAGGCAAGGCAATTCCAGGCAAGGCAAGGTAATTGCAGGCAAGGCAAATCAATCCCAGGCAAGATAATGCAAGGCAAGTCAAGTCAAGGCAATTCAAGGCTAGGCTAGGCAACGCAAGGTAATTCCAGGCAATGCAAGGCAAGCCAAGGCAAGGCAATTTCAGGCAATGCAAGGCAAGTCAATTTCAGGCAAGGCAAGGCAAGTCAAAACAATTCCAGGCAGGGCAATTCCAGGCTAGGCAAGGGAAGGCAATTCCAGCCAACACAAGACATGATAATGCAAGACACGACAAGACAAGGCAAGGCAAGGCTATCCCAGGCAACGCAACATCAGACAAGGCAAGGCAATTCATGGCATGGCAATTCTTGCCAAGCAAACGCAAAGCAACTTCAAGCAAGGCTAGGTAAGACAAGGTAAAACAATTTCAGGCAAGGTAGGGCAAGGTAATGCAATATCAGGCAAGGCAAGACAAGGCAAGGCAAGTGAAGGCAAGACAAATCCACGCAAGGCAAGGCAAGGCAATTCCAGGCAATATGATTCCAGGCAATTCTAGGCAAGGCAATTTTAAGATTCCAGGAAAGGTAATTCCAGACAATTCCAGGCAAGGCAAAAAAAGGCAAGGCACTTTCAGGCAAGGCAAGGCCATACATTTCCAGGTAAGGAAAGGTAAGGCAATTCCAGGCAAGTTAAGGCAAGACAAGGGAACTCCAGGCAAGACAAGGCAAATCAATTTTAGGCAAGGCAAGGCAAGTCAATTTCAGGGAAGGTATGGCAAGGCAATTCCAGAAAAGGCAAGGCAAGGCAATTCCAGGCAACATAAAATAAGAAAATTTCAGAAGGTAACTCCAGTCAAGGCAAATCTAGGGAAGGCACTGCAAGACAAGGTAAGGCAAGGCAAAGCAAGACAAGTGCAGGTATGGCAAAGAAAGGAATTCAGTGCCAGGCAAGGCAACTCAATTTTAGGTAAAGAAGGCAAGGCAAGAAAAGGCAAGAGAAAACAATTCCAAGCAAGGCAAGGCAAGGAAACTATAGGCATGGAAAGGCAAGGCAATTACAGACAAAGCAAGGCAAGGCAAGGAAATTTCAGGCAAGGCAATTCCAGGCAAGGCAAGGCAAGACAACTGCAGGCAGGGGAAATCAATCACAGGTAACATAAGGGAAGGGAAGTCAAGGCAAGGCAATTCAAGGCTAATCAAGGCAAGATAAGGCAATGCAAGTTTATTCCAGGAAAGGCAAGACAAACCAAGGCAAGGGAATTGCAGGCAATGCAAGTCAATTCAAGGCAAGGCAATTCCAGGCAAGGCAATGCAAGGGAAGGCAATTCCAGGCAAGATAAGGCAAGATAACGCAAGGCAAGCCAAGGCAAGGAAAGGAAAGGGAATTCCACATAAGGAAAGGAAAGGCAATCCCAGGCAAAGCAATTCCAGGCAAGGCAAGGCAATTCCTGGCAGGGCAATTCTTGGCAAGCGAAGGGAAAGCAACTTCAGGCAAGGCGAGGCAAGTCAAGGCAAAACATATCCAGGCAAGGCAAGGAATTCCAGGCAAGTAAAGGCAAGCTAGGCAGGTGAACTCAAGGCAATTCCTGGGTCGGCAAGGCAAGACAATTTCATGCAAGGCAAACCAAGTCAAGGCAATTCCAGGCAAGGCAATTGCAGGAAATGCAAAAAAAACCAATTCGAGACAAGGCAATGCAAGTTAATTCCAGGCTAGGCAAGGCAAGCAATTCCAGGCAAGGGAAGGCAAGGCAATTCCAGGCAAGGCAAGGCAAAGAAATTCCAGGCAAGACAATTCCAGTCAAGACAATGCAAGGCAATTCCAGGTATGGCAAGAAAAGGCAAGGCAATTCCAGGCAAGGCAAGGCAATTCTAGGAAGGGAGGGCAAGGCAATACCAGGCAAAACATGGCAAGGCAACTTCTGGCAAGACAAAGAAAGGCAATTTTAGACATAGCAAGCCAAAGCAAGGCAATTCCAGGCAAGACAAGACAAGTCAATTGCACACAAGAAAATGCAAGGCACATCTAGCCACAAAAAGGCAAGGCCAGGCAATTCCAGATAAGATAAGGCAAGGCAATTCCAGGCAAGTCAAGGCAAGGCAATTTAATATCAGGCAAGGCAAGGTAAGTTAATTTCAGGCAAGGCAAGACAATTCCAGGCCAGACAGGGCAAAACAGGTGAAGGCAAGGCAATTCCAGATTAGGCAAGGCAAGATAATTTCATGCAAGGCAAAGCAAGTCAAGGCAATTTCAGGCAAGGCAAGGGCATGCAATTTCAGGCAAGGTAAGTCAAAACAAAAAAAGGCAAAGCAATGCAAGGCAAGGCAAGGCAATGCAATGCAAGGCAAGGCAAGGCAAGTTTATTCCAGCAAGGCAAGGCAATGCAAGGCAATTTAATTCCAGGCAAGGCAAGGCAAGGCATAGCAAGATAATTCCAGGCGAACCAACGCAACTCCAGGCAAGGAAAGGCAATTCAAGGCAAGGCTATTCAAGGCAATGCAATTCCAGACAAGACACTAACAGGCAATTCCAGGCAAGGCAATTCCATGCAAGGCAATTTCAACCAAGAAAATTTCAGGCAAGTTAATTCCAGGTAAGGAAGTTTCAGGCAAGGCAATTCCAAACAATTTCAGGGCAGACAATTCCACGCAATTTCATCCAAGACAATTGCATCAAAGGCAATTTCATGCAAGGCAAAACAAGGCAATTCCAGGCAAGGCAAGGCAAGGCAATTGGAGGAAACACAAGGCAAGCCAATTCCAGACAAGGCAATGCACGTCAATTCCAGGTTAGGCAAGGCAAGCGATTCCAGGCAAGGGACGGCAAGGCAATTCCAGGCAAGGCAAGGCAAATCAATTCCAGGCAAAGCAATTCCAGGCAACCAAATTCTGGAAAGACGATGCAAGGCAATTCCAGGCAAGGCAAGGCAAGACAAGGCAAATCCAGGCAATCCAACGCAAGGCAATTCCAGGTGAGGCAAGGCAAGGCAATTCCAGCAAGGCAAGCAAAGCAAGGAAAGTCCAGGCAAGGCAAGGCAAGGTAATTCCAGGCAAAACAAGCCAATTCGAGACAAGGCAATGCAAGTCAAATCCAGGCTAGGCAAGGCAAGCAATTCTAGGCAAGGGAAGGCAAGGCAATTCCAGGCAAGGCAAGGCAAAGAAATTCCAGGCAAGGCAATTCCAGTTAAGGCAGTGCCAGGCAATTGCAGGCATGGCAAGGAAAAGCAAGGCAAGGCAAGGCAAGGCAATTCCAGGAAAACAGGGCAAGGCAATTCCAGGAAACACACAACAAGGCAATTTCAGGCAAGTCAAGAAAAGGCAATTTCAGAAACAGCAAGACAAAGCAAGGCAATTTCAGGCGAGACACTGAAAGTCCATTCCAGGCAAGAAAATGCAAGGCATATCTAGCCTAAGAAAGGCAAGGCAAGGAAATTCCAGGAAAGACAAGGCAGGTCAATTCCAGGCAAGTCAAGGCAATATAATTTAATTTCAGGCAAGGCAAGGAAAGGCAAGTTAATTCCAGGCAAGGAAAGGCAATTCCAGGCAAGACAAGGCAAGGCAGGTGAAGGCAAGGAAATTTCAGGCTAGGCAAGGCAAGACAATTTCATGCAAGGCAAAGCAATTCAATGCAATTACAGGCAAGGCAAGGCAATGCAATTTCAGGCAAGGTAAGGCCAAACAAAAAAATGCAAGGCAATGCAAGGCAAGGCAATGCAAGGCAAAATAAGGCAATTCCAGTCAAGGCAAGGCAAGCCAATTTCAGCAAGGCAAGGCAAGGCAAGGTAATTCAGTTCCAGACAAGGAAAGGCAAGGCATGGCAAGATAATTCCACGTGAGGCAACGCAATTCCAGGCAAGGCAAGATAATTCCTGGCATTGATCTTCCAGGCAAGGTAATTCAAGGCAATCCCAGGCAAGGCAGGCAAGCCAAGGCAATTTCAGGCAAGGCAATTCCAGGCAAGATACTTACAGGCAGTTCCAGGCAAGGCAATTCCATGCAAGGCAATTCCAGGCAAGTAAATTTCAGGAAAGGCAATTATAGGCAATTCCATTCAAGGCACTTCCAGCCAAGGCAATTTTATGCAAGGCAAAACAAGGCAATTTCAGGCAAGGCAAGGCATGGCAATTGTAGGAAATGCAAGGCAATCCAATTCCAGACAAGGCAATGCAAGTCAATATCAGGCTAGGCAAGGAAAGCAATTCCAGGCAAGGGAAGGCAAGAAAATTCCAGGCAAGACAAGGCAAAGAAATTCCAAGCAAGGCAATTCCAGTCGTCAATGCAAGGCAATTCCAAGCATGGCAAGGAAAGGCAAGGCAATACCAGGCACGGTAAGGCAAGGCAAGGCAAGGCAATTCCAGGAAGGGAGGGCAAGGCAATTCCAGGCAAGGCACAGCAAGACAATTTGAGGCAAGACAATAAAAGGCAATTTTAGGCATGACAAGGCAAGTCAATTTCATGCCAGAAAATGCAAGGCACATTTAGCCAAAGAAAGGCAAGACAAGGAAACTCCAGGCAAGACAAGACAGGGAAATTCCAGGAAAGTCAAGGCAAAGCAATTTAATTTCAGGCAAGGCAAGCCATGTTAATTCCAGGCAAGGCAAGGCAAGGCAATTCCAGGCAAAGCAATTCAAGGCAATTCCAGGCAAGGCAATTGCAGGCAAGGCAAGGCAAGTCAAAACAATTCCACACAAGAAAAGACATTGCAAACCCAAGTAAGGCACGGAAAGGCAAAGCAATTTCAAGCAAGGCAAGGCAATTCCAGGCAAGACAAGGCAAGGCATTTACAGGCAATGCAAGGCAAGAAGGCAATTCCAGGCAAGGTCAGGCAAGGCAAGTAAAGTCAAGGCAAGGTACAGCAAGGTCATTCCAGGCAAGGCAAGGCAAGGCAATTCCAGGCAAGGCAAGGAAAGACAATTCCAGGCAAGAAAAGGCAAGGCAATTTTAGGCAAGACAAGGCATGTCAAAGCAATTCCACACAAGACAAAGCAATGCAAACCCAAGCAAGGCACGGAAAGGCAAGGCAATGTCAAGCAAGGCAAGGCAAGGCAATTCCAAGCAAGGCAAGGCCATTCCAGCCAAGAAAAGACAAGGCAATTCCAGGCAAGGCAAGGGAAGAAGGCAATTCCAGGCAAGGCCAGGCAAGGCTCTTAAAGTCAAGACAAGGCAAGGATAGGCCATTCCAGGCAAGGCAAGGCAATTCAATTCCAGGAAAGACAAGGAGAAACAATTCCAGGCAAGAAAAGGCAAGGTAATTCCAGGAAAGACAAGACAAGGCAATTTAAGGCAAGGCAATTTAAGGCAAGGCAATTAAAGTCAATTTCAGGCAAGGCAATTCCAGGCAAGGCAATTTCAGGCAAGGCAATTATTTTATGTAAGGGAAGGCAATGCAAGGCAAGGTAATTTCAGGCAAGGTAAGGCAAAACAAAAAAGGCAAGGCAAGTAAAGGTTAGGCAATTCCAGGCAATTCTGGGCAAGGTAATTCCAGTCAATTCCAGACAAGGCAACTCCAGGCAAGGCAATTCCAGGCAATTCTAGGCAAGGCAAGGCAAGCCAATTTCAGGCAATTTAAGGAAAGACAATTCCAGGCAAGGCAATTATTTCACACAAGGCAAAGCAAGGCAAGGCAATTGTTCCAGGCAAGTGAAGGGAAGGCAAGGTAATTTCAGGCAAGGCAAGGCAAGGCAACTCAAGTCAAGACAAGGCAAGGCAATTCTAGACAAGGCAAGGTAAGGCAATTCCAGGCAAGGCAAGGCAAGGCAACTCAATTCTAGGCAAGGTAAGCCAAAGCAAGCCAAGGCAAGACAAAACAATTTCAGGAAAGGCAGGAAAAGGCAATTCCAGGCAAGGAAAGGCAAGCCAATTCAAGGCAAGACAAGGCAAAACAGGGCAGTTCCATGTAAGACAAGGCAAGGCAAGGCAAGGTAATTCCAGGCAAGGCAATGCAATCCCAGAAAAAATAAGGCAAGGCATGTCAAAACAAGGCAATTCCAGGCAAAGCAAGGCAAGGCAAAGCATGGCATGACAAGGTAATTCCAGGCAAGGCAAGGCAAGGCAAGCCAAGGCAAGCCAAGCCAAGGCAATTCCAGGCAAGGCAATGCAAAAACTTCCATGCAGGACAAGTCACATCAAGGCAATTCCAGGCAAAGCAATTCCAGGCAAGGCAAATCCAGGCAATTTTAGGCAAGGCAATACCAGGCAAAAAAATTCCATGCAAAGCAATTCCAGTAAAGGCAAGGCAAGGAAAGGTAATTTTTGGCAGTGAAAGGAAAGGGTATTCCAGGAAGGCAAGGCAAGGCAATATCATGCAAGGCAAGTCAAGGCAGAATAATTACAGGCAAGGCCCGGCAAGGCAATTAAAGTCAAAGCAAGGCAAGGAAAGGCAATTCCAGGCAAGGCAGAGCCAGGCAATTTTAGGCAAGGCAAAGCAAGGCAATTTCAGGCCTGGCAAGAAAAGACAATTTCAGGCTAGGCAAGGCAAGACAATTTCAGGCAAGGCAAGGATATTCTAGGCAAGGCAATGCAAGGCAAGGCTACTCCAGGCAAGGCAAGGCATGAAAATTCCAGGCAAGGCAAGGCAAGGCAATTTCAGACAAGGCAAGGTAAGGCAATTCCAGGCAAGGCAATTATTTCACGTAAGGTAAGGCAATGCAAGGCAATTATTCCAGAAAAGGCAAGGCAAAGCAATGTAAATCAAGATAATTCCAGGCCAGGCAAGACAAGGCAAAGAAAGGTAAGGCAACTCAAGGCCATGCAGTTTTAGGCAAGTCTAGAAGAGGTAATTCCAGTCAATTCCAACAAAGGCAATCCAGGTAGTTCCAGGCAAGGCTAGAAAAGGCACAGCAATTCCAGGCAATTCCAGGCAAGGCAATACTAGGCACGGGAATTCCAGGCAATTCCAGGCAAGACAATTCTAGGCAAGGCATTTCTAGGCAATTCCACACAAGGTAATTCCAGGCAAGGAAAAGGAAAGCAATTCCAGGCAAGTCAAGGCAAAGCAATTTCTGGCAATTTCAGGCAAGGCAATTATTCTACACATGGCACGGCAAGGCAAGGCAATCGTTCCAGGCAAGTGAAGGAAAGGCAATGCAAGTCAAGGCAAGGTAATTAAAGGCAAGGCATGGCAATTCCAGGCAAGGCAAGGCCAAGGAAAGGCAATTACAGACAAGGCAAGGGAAGGGAATTCCAAGCAAGGCAATTGCAATTCCAGGCAAGGCAATTATTCCAGGCAAGGCAAGTCAAGGCAAAACAATTCCATGCAATTCTAAACTACGCAATTCCAAGATTCCAGGAAAGGTAATTCCAGGCAATTTTAGGCAAGGCAAAAAAGGCAAGTCACTTCCAGGCAAGTCAAGGCCCGTCAATTCCAGACAAGAAAAGGCAAGACAATTCCAGGCAAGGCAAGGCAAGGCAATTTTTTGCAAGGCAAGGCAAGGTAATTCCAAGAAAGGCAACTGAAGACAATTCCAGGCAGGGCAAGGCAAGGATAATCCAGGCAAGGCAAGGCAAGGAAATTTCAGACAAGGCAATTCCAGGGAAGGCAAATCCAGGCAAGGCAAGGCAAGTAAATTCCAGGCAAGACAATGCAAGACAAGGCTAGGCAAGGCAATTGAAGGCAAGGTAAGGCAAAACAATTCCAGGTAAGGTCAGTTAGGCAATTCCAGGCAAGGCAATTCAAGTCAACTTCAGGCAAGGTAAGGTAAGGCAACTCCAGGCAAGTCAAGGAAACTCAATTCCAGGCAAGATAAGGCAAGGTAAGCCAAGGCCAGACAAAACAATTTTAGGGAAGGCAAGGCAATTACATGAAAGGCAAGGAAAGGCAATTCCAGAAAAGGCAACAGAAGGCAATTACAGCAAGGCTAAACAAGGCAATACAAGGAAATCCCAGCCAACACAATTCCAGAAAAGGCAAGGCAATCCCTGGCATGGCAATTCATGGCAAACGAAGGCAAAGCATTTCCAGTCAAGGCACAACAAAGCAAAACAATTCCAGACAAGGCAGGGTAAGACAAGTTAATTCCAAGCAAGGCAAGGCAAAACAATGCAATTCCATTCAAGGCAGGACAAAGCAAGGCAATCCAAGGCAAGGAAGGCAATTCCAGTCAAGGCAAGGCAAGGCAATTCCAGGAAAGCCAAGGCAATTTCAGGAAATCAATACAAGGAAGGCAATTCCTGGCAAAACAAGGCAATGCAATGCAAGGTATTGCAGGCAAGGCAAGGCAATCCCAGGAAAGGTAAGGCAAGGCAGGTTAAGGCAAGGCAATTTTAGGCAAAGCACAGCAAGGAAAGGCTAGGCAATGCAAGGCAAGAATGGAAGGGCAATGCAAAGCCAGGCAAGGCACGGAAAGGCAAGGCAGTTTTAAGCAAGCAAGGCAAGGAAATTCCAAGCAAAGCAAGAAAATTTTAGGCAAGACAAGGCAATGCAATTTCAGGCAAGCCAAGTAAAGAAGGCAATTCCAGGCAAGGCCAGGCAAGGCAATTAAAGTCAAGTCAAGTCAAGGAAAGACCATTGCATGCAAGGCAAGGCAAGTGAGTTTCAGGCAAGGCAATTCCAGACCACTCCACACCAGACAATAACAGGCAAAGCAATTATTCCAGTCATGGCAAAACAAGGCAATTATTCCAGGCAAGGCAAGGTAATTCCAGGCAAGGCAAGGCAAGTCAAGTCAAGAAAATTTCAGGCATTTATAGGCAAAGTAATTCCAGGGAAGAAAAGTCCAGGCAAAAGAATTACAGGCAAATCCAGGCCAGGCACGCCAATGAAAGGTAATTCTAGGCAATTCAAGGCAAGGCAATGCCAGCCAAGTAAGGCAAGGCAAGGCAATTCCAGGCAAGGCAAGGCAATGCAAGTGAAGGGAAGGTAAATCTAGTCAAGGCAATCAAGGAAATTGATTGCCTTGCATTTGTCTGGCAATTCCAGGCATAGCAAGGCAAGGCAAGTGAAGGGAAGGTAAATTCAGTCAAGGCAATCAAGGAAAGAAAAGGAAAGGAAAGATATTTTCAGGCAAGGGAATGTAAGGCAAGATAAGGCAATTCCAGGCAAGGCAAGGCAAGACAACTCCTTGCAAGGCAAGGCAAGGCAAGGCAATTTCAGGCAAGGCAATTCCAGGAGAGGCAATTCCAGGAGAGGCAATTCCAGGCAAGGCAAGGCAATGCAATTCCAGGCAAGGCAAGACAAACCATAAAACGGCAAGGCAATGCAAGTCAAGGCAAGGCAATGCTACTCCAGGCAAAGCAACGCAAGCTAATTCCAGCAAGGGAAGGCAAGGCAAGGCAATTCAATTCAAGGCAAGGCAAGGCAAGGCAAAACAAGATAATTTCAGGACAGGCAAGGCAATTCCAGGCAAAACAAGGCAATTCCTGGCATTGCAATTCCAGGCAAGGCAATTCAAGGAAATCCCAGGAATGGGATTACAGGGAAGGAAAGGCAAGGCAATTTCAAGCAAGACAAGGCAAGGAAATTCCAAGCAAGGCAAGACAATTCCAGGAAAGGCAAGGCAAGGCAATTTCATGCAAGGCAAGAAAGAAGGAAGTTACAGGCAAGGCCAGGCAAAGCAATTAAATTCAAGTCAAGGCAAGGCAAGGCCATTGCAGGCAAGGCAAGGCAATGCAGTTTCAGGCAAGGCAATTCCAGGCAACTCCTCACCAGTCAATACCAGGAAAAGCAGTTATTCCATTCAGTACAAAAAAGTCAATTATTTCAGGAAAGGCAAGGCAAGGCAAGAAAATTCCAAACAAGGCAAGGCAAATCAAGGCAATTCCAGAAAAGTCAAGGCAAGGCAATTCCAGCAATTCTAGGCAAAGCAATTCCAGGAAAAAAATTCCAGACAAAAAAATTATAGGCATTTCCAGGCCAGGCTAGGAAAGGAAAGGTAATTCTAGGCAATGCAAGGCATGACAATACCAGGCAAGACAAGGCAAGGCTAGGCAATTCCAGGCAAGGCAAGAAAGAGAAAATTTCAGGCAAGGCCAGACAAGACAATAAGTCAAGGAAAGGCAAGGCAATTCCAGGTAAGGCACGACAAGGAAATTTTTGGCAAGGTAAAGCAAGGCAATTTCAGGCTAGGCAAGGCTAGGCAGTTTCATTCAAGTCATGTCAAGGCAATTTTAGGCAAGACAAGGCAAAACAATTTTCGGCAAAGCAAGGCGAAGCAATTCCAGGCAAGGCAAGGAAAGTCAATTCCAGGCAAGGAAAGGCAAAGCACTTCTAGTCAAGACAAGGCAAAGCAAATCCATAAAGGTAAGGCAAGGATATTTTAGGTAAGGCAAGACAAGGCAAGGCAAGGCAATTTAATTCCAGGTAAGGCAAGGCAAGGTAAAGTAATCCCAGGCAAGACAAGGTAATTCCAGGCATAGCAAGGCAAGGCAAGTGAAGGCAAGGTAAATCCAGTCAAGGCAATCAAGGTAAGGCAAGTCAAGGCAAGGTAATTCTAGGCAAAATAAGGTACAGCAAGGGAAAACAATTCCAGGCAAGGCAAGGCAAGGCAATTCAATGCAAGGAAAGGCACGTCAAGGCAATTCCAGGCAAGGCAATTTCAGGCAAGGCAAGGCAATGAAATTCCAGACAAGGCACGACAAAACCAAAAAGGGCAAGGCAATGCAAGGCATGGCAAGGCAATTCCAGGTAAGCAAGGCAAGCTAATTCCAGCAAGGTAAGGCAAGGCAAGACAATTCAATTCGAAGCAAGGCAAGGCAAAGCAAAACAAGATAATTTCAGGCCAGGCAACGCAATTCCAGGCAAGGCAAGGCAATTCCCGGCATTGAAATTCCAGGCAAGGGAATTCAAAGAAATCCCAGGAAAGGCAAGGTAAGGCAATTCCAGGCAAGCCAAGGTAAGGCAACACAATGCAAACCCAGGCAAGGCACTAAAAGGCAAGACAATTTCAAGCAAGGCAATGACAAACAAGGCAAGGCAATTCCAGGCAAGACAAGGAAGGAAGGAAATTCCAGGCAAGGCCAGGCAAGGCAATCAAAGTCAAGTCAAGGCAAGTCAAGACCATTTCAGGCAAGGCAAGGCAAGGCAATTTCAGAAAAGGCAAGGCAAGGCTACTCCAGGAAAGTCTAATACAGGCGATTCCAGGCAAGGCAATTAAAGGCAATTCCAGAAAAGGCAATTCCAGACAAGGCAATGCAAGGCAATTTCAGACATGGCAAGGAAATGCAAGGCAATTTCAGACAAGGCACCACAAGGCCATTCCAGGCAAGGGAAAACAAGGAAGTACCAGGCAAGGCACAGCAAGGCAATTTCAGGCAAGGCAAGGCAAAGAAATTTTAGGCATGTCAAGGCAAGGTAAAACAATTCCAGACAAGGCAAGGCAAGGCAATTCCAGGCAAAAAATGCAAGGGACATCTAGCCAAAGAAAGGCAAGGCGAGGCAATTTCAGGCAAGACAAGGCAAGGCAATTCCAGGCAAGTCAATGCAAGGGAATTTAATTTCACACAAGGAAAGGCAAGGCAAGGTAATTCCAGGAATGGCAAGGCAATTTCATGCAAGGAAAGGCAAGGCAGGTGAAGGCAGAAAAATTCCAGGCTAGGCAAGGCAAGACAATTCCATGCAAGCCAAAGCAAGTCAACGCAACTCCAGGCAAGGCAATTTTAGGCAAGGCAATTTTAGGCAATTTTAGGCATTGCAATTCCAGGCATGAAAATTCCAGACAATTCCATACGATTCAATTCAAGGCGATTATAGGCAATGCCATTTCAGGCAAGAAAATTCCTGGCAATTAAGAGCAAGGCAATTCCAGGCGAGGCAATTTCAGGCAATTCCAGGCGAGGCAATTTCAGGCAATTCCAGGCAAGGCAATTTCAGGCAAGGCAACGCAAGGCAAGACAAAGCTCATTAATTTCAGGCAAGGTAAGACAAGCCAAACCAAGGCAAGATAAAATAATTCTATGCAAGGCAAGGCAAGGCAATTCCAAATAAGGCAACCAAAGCAATTCCAGAGAAGACAAGGCAAAGAAAAGGAATTTCAGGCAAGGCAAGTAAAGGTAATTCCAGGCAATGCAAGTCAAGGCAAGGTAATTCCAGTCAAGGAAAGCAAGGCAAGGCAAGGCAAGGCAAGGCAATTCCAGAGAAGGCAAGGCAAATAAAAGAATTTCAGGCAAGGCAAGGTAATTCCTGGCAAGGCCAGCAATGCAAGGCAAGGCAAGGCAAGGCAGGGCAAGGCCGAGACAGACCAGGAAAGGCAACTTTAGGAAAGGCAAGATAAGGCAATTCCAGGAAAGGCAATTTTATTCAAGGCAACAGAAGGACATTCCAGGCAAGGAAAGACAAAATAACGCAAGGAAGGAAGGCAAGACAAGGCAAGTCAATTACAGGCAAGGCAAGGCAAGAAATAAAAATTCCAGCAAGGCAATGAAAGGCAACGCAATTCAAGGCAATGCAATTCGAGGCAAGACAAGACAATTCCAGGAATGGAAATTCCAGCCAAGGCAAGGCAATGCAATTCCAGCAAGGCAAGGCAAGAAAATTCCAGGCAAGGCAATGCAAGGCAATTCAAGGGAAATTCCAGGCAAATCCAGGCAAGGCAATTCCAGGCAAGGCAATTCCAGGCCAGGCAATTACATTCAACGCAATTCCAGGCAAGGCAATTTCAGGAAAGGCAATTCCAGAAAAGGGAATTCCAGTCAAGGCAAATCCAAAAAAGCAACTCTAGCCAAATTAGGGGAGGGCAATTACAGGCAAGGGAATTCCAAGCAATTCCATGCAAGGCAATTCCAGAAAATTCTAGACAAGGCAATTCCAGGCAAGGCAATGCCATGCAAGGCAATTATTCCAGGCAAGGCAAGGAAAGGAAAGGCATTTCCAGGCAAATTCTAGGCAAGGAAAGGCATGGCAAGAGAATTTCAGGCAAGAAAAGTCAAGGCAAGGAAAGGAAATGCAATGCAAGGCAAGGAAATGTAAGACAAGACAAGGCAATTTAAGGCAAGGAAAGTTAATTCAAGGAAAGAAACCGAAATTCCAAGCAAGGCAAGGCAAACCAATCCCAGGCAAGCCAAGGCAAGCCAATTCCAGGCAAGTGAAGGCAAGACAATTCCCAGTAAGGCAAGGAAAACAAATTCCAGGCAAAAAAATCCCAGGCAAGGATAATTCAGGCAAGGCAATGCAAGTCAAGTCCAGGCAAGGCAAGGCAAGACAAACATGGCAAGGCAAGGCAATTCCAGGCAAGGCAAGCAAAGCAAAAAAATTTCAAGCAAGGCAAAGCAATTTTAGGCAAGATAAACAAGGCAAGTCAAGGCAATTCAATTCCAGGCAAGGCAAGGCAAGTCACAGTAATTTTAGGCAAGGTAAGACAAGGCAGGCAAACGCAAGATAAAACAATTCTAGGCAGGGAATGGCAAGGCAATTCAAGGTAAGGCAAGGCAAGACAATTCCAGAGAGAGAAAAACAAAGCAACAGAATTTCAGGCAAGGCAAGGCAATTCCTGGCAAGGCAAGGCAATTGCAGGTGAGGTAAGGCAAGGCAAGTAAAGGAAACGTAATTCCAGGCAAAACATGGCAAGGCAAGGCAAGGCAAGGCAAGGCAGGGCAAGGCAGGGCCAGGCCAAGAAATGCAATTTTAGGCAAGGCAAGGTAAAACAATTCCAGGCAAGGCAACTTCAGGCAAGGCAACGGAAGAACATTCCAGGCAAGGGAAGGCAAAATAACGCAAGGGAGCCAAGACAAGGCAAGGATAGGCAATTACAGAAAATGCAAGGCAAAAAAATTACAGCAAGTCAATGGAGGGCAACACAATTCAAGGCAAGTCAAGGCAATTTCAGGAATGGCAATTACAGTCAAGCAAAGGCAAGGCAATTCCAGGCAAGACAAGGCAAGGCAATTCCAGGCAAGGTAAGGCAAGGCAAGGCAATCCCAGGCAAGGCAATAAAAGGCAATTCCATCCAACGCAAGGCAAGGTAATTCGAGGCAAGGCAAGGCAAGGCAATTTCAGGCAAGGCAATTCCAGGCAAATTCCAGGGAATTCCAGGCAAGGTAATTCCAGGCAAGGCAATTCCAGGATATATATTTTCATTCAAGGCAATTCCAGGAAAGGCAAATTCAGGCAAGGCAATTCCAGGCAAGCAAAATCCAGGAGAAGCAATTCCAGCCAAATCGAGGGAAGGCAATTCCATGCAAGGCAATTTCAGGAAATTCTAGGCATAGCAATTCCAGGCACTTCAAGGCAAGAAATGCCAGGCATGGGAATTATTTCAGGCAAGGCAAGGCAAGGCTTTTCCAGGCAAATTCAAGGCAAGAAAATATCAGGCAAGGCAAGGCAAGGCAAAGCAAAGCAATGCAAGGCAATGCAAGACAAGGCAAAGAAAGTAAAAGGAAGGCAATGCAAGGCAAGGAATGTTAATTCCATAAAAAAACGCAATTCCAGGCAAGGCAAGGTAAGCCAATTATAGGCAAGCCAAGGCAAAGCAATTCCACGCAAGGGAAGGCAAGGCAATTTCCGGTCAGACAAGGCAAAGTAATTTCAGGCAAGGCAATTCAAGGCAAGAAAAAGTCAGGCAAAGCAATGCAAGTCAATTCCAGGCAAAACAAGTGAAGGCAAGGCAAGGCAAGACAGCGTAAGAAATGAAAAGGCAATGCAAGGCAAGGAAAGTTAATTTCAGAAAAAAAATGCAATTACAGGCAAGGCAAGGCAAGCCAATTCCAGGCAAGCTATGATAAGGCAATTTTGTGCAATGAAAGGCAAGGCAATCCCCGGTCACGCAAGGGAAAGAAATACCAGACAAGTCAAATCCAGGCAACACAATGAAAGTTAATTCCAGGCAAGGCTAGACAAAACAAGGCAATCCCCAGGAAGGCAAAAGAAAGCAATTGAAGCAAAGACAAGGCAAGGCAATTCCAGAAAATTACAGGTAAGGCAATTCCTGGCAATTCCAGGCACGGCAATTTCAGCCCAGGCAGTTCCAAACAAGGCAATTTCAGGCAAGCAATTCCAGGACAGCCCATTCCAGGCAAGGCAATTCCAGACAATTCCAAGCAAAGCAAATCCAGAAAAATCAATTCCAGCCAAATCAAGAAAAAGCCATTCCAGGCAAGAAAATTCCACACAATTCTATGCAAGGCAACTTCAGGAAATTCTAGGTAAGGCAATTCCAGGCAGTTCCAGCCAAGGCAATTATTCCAGACAAGTCAAGGCAAAGCAAGGCTAGCCATTTCCAGGCAATTCAAGGCAAGAAATAACGAGGAAAGAAAATTTCAGGCAAGGCAAGGAAGGCAATGCAAGGCAATACAAGTCAAGTCAAGGTAAAAATAGGCAAGGCAATGCAAGGCAAGCAAAATTAATTCCAGGAAAAAACACAATTCCAGGCAGGGCAAGGCAAGGCAATTACAGGAAAGGCAAGGCAAGGAAATCTCAGCAAGGCAATGCAAGGCAACACAATTTAAGGCAAGGCAAGGTAATTCCAGGAATGGCAATTCCAGCCAAGGCAATACAAGGCAATTTCAGGCAAGGCAATGTAAGACAATTACAGGCAAGGCAAAACCAGGCAAGGCAAGAAAAGGCAATTCCAGGCAATGAAAGACAAAGCAATTCCATGCAGGCAATTCCAGGTAATTCTAGGCAAGGCAATTCCAGGCAAGGAAATTATTTTAGGCAAGGCAAGTAAAGGCATTTCCAGGCAAATTCAAGGCAAGAAAACGCATGGCATGAAAATTTCAGGCAAGGCAAGTCAAGGCTGCTCAAGACAATGCAAAGCAATGCAAGGTAAGAAAAGAAAAGGCAATGCAAGGCAAGGAAATTTAATTTCAGAAAAAAATACGAAATTCCTTATAAGGCAAGTCAAGCCAATTCCAGGCAAGCCAAGGCAAGGCAATTCCTGGTCACACAAGGAAAAGTAATTTCAGGCAAGCAAATCCAGGTAAGGCAATGAAAGTCAATTCCAGGAAAGGCAAGACAAGTCAAGGCAAGACAAGGCAAGGCAATTCCCAGCAAGGCAAGGGAAGGCAATTCAAGCCACGGCAAGGCAAGGCAATTCCAGGCAAGGTAAGGCAAGGCAATTGCAAGGAAGGCAATCCCCAGCATGGCAAGGGAATTCAATCCAAGCCAAGGCAAGCAAGGCAACTCCAGGCAAGGAAAGGCAATTCCAGGCAAGGCAATTCCAGGATTCCAGGTAAGGCAATTCCAGGTAAGGCAATTCCAGGCAAGGCAATTCCCAGCAATTCCAGGAAATTCCAGATAAGGCAATTCCAGGGAATGCAATTCCTGCCAATTTCAGGCAATGCAATTTCAGACCAGGGAATTCCTAACAAGGCAATTTCAGGAAAGGCAATGTCAGAAAACGCCACTCCAGGCATGGCAATTTCAGGCAAGGAAAATCTAGGAAAAGCAATTTCAGCCAATCGAGGGAAGGCTATGCCAGGCAAGGAAATTTCAAGCAATTCCATGCAAGGCAATTCCTGGAAATTCTAGACAAGGCAATTCCAGGCAGTTCCAGGCAAGGTAATGGCATGCAAGGCAATTATTCCAGGCAAGGCAAGGCATTTCCAGGCAATTCAAGGCAAGGCAAGGCAAGGCAAGGCAAAAAAATTTCAGGCAAGGCAAGTCAAAGCAAGAAAAGGCAATGCAAGGCAATGCCAGGAAAGGCAATTATTCCAGGCAACGCAAGGCAAAACATTACAAGGCAATTCAAGGCAAGAAAAGGAAAGGCAAGAAAATTTCAGGCAAGGAAAGTCAAGGCAAGTCAAGGCAAGTCAAGACAAGGCAAGGCAATACAAGGCAATGCAAAGCAATGCAAGGTAAGAAAAGGTAAGACAATGCAAGGCAAGAAAACTTAATTTCAGAAAATAAAATGCAACTCCAGGCAAGGCCAGACAATCACAGAAAAGGCAATAAAAGAAATTTCCAGTAAGGCAATGCAATTCAAGGCAAGACAATTCCAGGCAAGGCAAGGCAACAGCAGGAATGGCAATTACAAACAAGGCAAGGCAAGACAATGCTAGGCAAGGCAAGAAAAGGCAGTTCCAACCAACAAAAGGCAAGGCAAGGCAATTCCACTCAAGACGATTCCAGCCAAAGAAATTCCAGGCAAATTTCAGGCAATTCCAGGCAGGGCAATTTCAGGCAAGGCAATTCCAGACAATTCCAGGCCAAGAAATTTTATTCATGGCAATTCCAGTAAAGGCAATTTCAGGCAAAGCAATTCCAGGAAAGGCAATTCCAGGCAAGGCAATTCCAGGCAATTCCAGGCAAGGCAAATCCAAAGAAAGCAGCTCTAGCAAAATCGAGGGATGGCAATTCCAGGCAAGAAAATTTCAAGCATTTCCATTCAAGCCAATTTAAGAAAATTCTAGGCAACGAAATTCCACGCAATTCTATGCAAGGCAATGCCATGCAAGGTAATTCTTCCAGGCAAGGCAATGCAAGGCATTTCCAGGTAAATTAATGCAAGGAAAGGTAAGGCAAGAAAATTTCAGGCAAGGCAAGGCAATACAAGGCAATGAAAGGCAAGGTAAGAAAAGCCAAGGCAATGCAAGGCAAGCAATGTTAATTCCAGGAAAGAAAACGCAATTCCAGGAAAGGCAAGGCCAGCCAACTACAGGCAAGCCATGGCAAGGCAATTCCACGCAAGAAAAGGCATGGCAATTCCCAGTCAGGCAAGGGAAAGAAATTCCAGTCAAGGCAAATTCAGGAAAGGCAATGCAAGTCATTTCCAGGCAAAACAAAGCAAGGCAAGACAAGGCAAGGCAAGGCATGGCAAAACAAGGCAAGGTAGGGCCAGGCCAGAAAAGGCAATTTTAGTCAACGCAATGTAAGGCAATTTCAGGCATGGCAAGGGGAAAACATTCCAGAAAAGTGAAGGCAAAATAACGCAAGGAAACCAATGCAAGTGAAGGCAAAATTTCAGGAAAGGCAATGCAAGTAAATTCCAGCAAGGCTATGCAAGGCAACACAAAACCAAGCAACACAATTCCAGGCAAGGCAAGGCAATTTCAGAAATGGCAGTTCCAGGAAAGGAAATTCCAGGAATTCAATGCAAGGCAACGCAAAACCAAGAACGGAATTTTAGGCAAAGCAAGGGAATTCCAGGCAAGACAAGGCAAGGCAAGGCAATTCCAGGCAAGGCAATCCCCGGCAATTTCAGAAAATTCCAGGTAAGGCAATTCTAGACAAGGCAATTTCAGGAATGGAAATTCCAGGAAAGGAAATTCCAGGCAATTCAATTCCAAGCAATTCCATGCAAGGAAATTCTAGGAAACTCTAGGTAAGGCAATTCCAGGCAATTTCAAGCAAGGCAATGCTATGCAATGCCATTATTTTAGGCAAGGCAAAGCAAGGCATTTTCAGCCAAATTCAAGGCAAGAAAAGGCAAGGCAAGAAGTTGTCAGGCAAGGCAAGTTAAAGCAAGGCAAGGCAATGCAAGGCGAGTTAAAGTAAGAAAAGTAAGGCAACACAAGGCAGGGAAAGTTAATTCCAGGAAAGGAAACAATTCCAGGCAAGGCAAGGCAGGCCAATCCCAGGCAAGTCAAGGCAAGGCAATTCCAGGCAAGGGAAGGCAAGGTAATTCCCTGTCACACAAGAAAAAGAAATTCCAGGCAAAACAAATTCAGAAAAGGCAATGCAAGTCGATTCCAGGCAAGGCAAGGCAAGGCGAGGCAATGCAAGGCAAGGCAGGGCCAGGCCAGGAAAGTCAATTTCAGGTAATGCAAGGTAAGGCAATTCAAGGCAAGGAAATTTCAGGCAAAGCAAGTGAAGGACATTCCAGGAAAGTGAAGGGAAAATAACGCAAGGAAGCCAAGGCAAGGTAAGGCAAGGCAATTACAGGAAAGGCAAGGCAAGGAAATTCCAGCAAGGCAGTGCAAGGCAACACAAAACCAAGCAAAGCAATTCCAGGCAAGGCAAGGCAATTTCAGGAATGGCAATTCCAGGCAAGGCAATCCCCGGCAAGTCAAGATAAGGTAATTCAAGCCAAGGCAATTCCAGGCAAGGCAATTCCAGGCAATTTAAGAAAATTCCAGGTAAGACAATTCCAGGAAATTCCAGGTAAGGCAATTCCAGGCAAGGCAATTTCTGGCAATTCCTGGCAAGGCAATTTCAGGCCAGGCAATTTCAAACAAGAAAATTTCAGGCAAAGCAATTCAATGAAAGGCCATTCCAGGCAAGCAACTCAAGGCATTTCTAGGCAAGGCAAATCCAGGAAAAGCTATTTCAGCCAAATCGAGGGAAGGCCATTCCAGGCAAGAAAATTCCAAGCAATTTCATGCAAGGCAATTCCAGGAAATTTTAGGCAAGGAAATTTCAGGCAGCTCCAGGCAAGGCAAGGCCAGGCAAGGCAATTCCAGGCAAGGCAATTATTTCAGGCAAGGCAAGGCATTTTCAGGCAATTCAAGGCAAGGAAAGGCAAGAAAAGAAAATTTGAGGCAAGGCAAGGCAATGCAAGGCAATGCCAGGCAAGCCAATTATTCCAGGCAAGGCGAGGCAAGGCATTTTCAGGAAATTTAAGGCAAGCAAAGCAAGGCAAGAAAATTTCAGGCAAGGCAAGTAAACCAAGGCAATTCCAGGAAAGTCAAGGCAATTCCAGGCAAAGTAAATAAAGGCAAGTATAGGCAATGTAATTCCAGGCAAGGCAAGGCAAGACACAGTAATTTCAGGCAAGGTAAGACAAGGCAAGCCAAGACAAGATAAAACAATTCTAGGCAAGGCATGGCAAGGTAATTCGAGATAAGGCAAGGCAAGGTAATTCCAGAGAAGGCAAGGCAAAGCAAAGGAATTCCAGGCAAGGCAAGTTAATTTCAGGCAAGGCAAGGCAATTCCAGGCAATGCAAGGCAAGGCAAGGCAATTCCAGGCAATGCAATGCAAGGCAAGGCAATTCCAGGCAATGCAAGGCAAGGCAAGGCAATTCCAGGAAAGGCAATGCAAGGCAATTATTCCAGGCAAGGCAAGGCAAGGCAATTCAAGGCAAGGAAAGGCAAGGCAAAAAATTTCAGGCATGGCAAGTCAAGGCAAGGCAAGGCAATGCAAGGCAATGCAAGAAAATGCAAGGCAATGCAAGGCAAGGCAAGGTAAGAAAAGGTAAGGCAATGCAAGGCAAAGAAAGTTAATTCCAGGAAAGGAAACGGAACTACAGGAAAGGAAAGGCAAGCCAATTCTAGACAAGCCAAACAAGGCAATTTTACGCAAGGAAAGGCAAGGCAATTTTCGGCCAGGCAATGCAAAAAATTCTAGGAAAGGCAATTCCACGCATGGAAAATCCAGGAAAGGCAAGGCAAATCAATTCCTGGAAAGGCAAGGCAATTCTAGAGAAGGGAAGGCAAGGCAATTCCAGGTGAGGCAAGGAAAGGCAACTTCAGGCAAGGCAAGCAAAGCAAGAAAATTCCAGGCAAGTCAAGGCAATTCCAGGCAAGGTAAAACAAGGAAAGTCTAGGCAATGCAATTCTAGAAAAGGCAAGGCACTGTAATTTCAGGCAATGGAAAACAAGGCAAGCCAAGGCAAGATAAAACAATTCTGGGCAATGCATGGCAAGGCAATTCCAGAGAAGTCAAGGAAAAGCAACGAAATTTCAGGCAAGGCAAGGCAAGGTATGTACAGCCAAAGACAAGGCAAGGCAAGATAATTCCAGGCAAGGCAATACCCAGCAAGGCAAGGGAAGGCAATTCAAGCCAAGGCAAAACAAGGCAATTCCAGGCAAGGCAATGCAATGCAGACCCAGAGCAGGAAAGTCAATTTCAGGTAACGCAAGGTAAGGCAAATCCAGGCAAGGCAATTTCTAACAAGGCAAGCTAAAATATTCCAGGAAAGTGAAGGCAAAATAACGCACGGAAGCCAAGGCAAGGCAAGGCAAGGCAATTCCAGGAAAGGCAAGGCAAGAAAATTCCAGCAAGGCAATGCAAAACCAAGCAAAGCAGTTCAAGGCAAGTCAAGGCAAGGTAAGGCAATTCCAGGCAAGGCATGGCAATGCAAGGCAATGCCAGGCAAGAAAATAATTCCAGGCAAGGTAAGGCAAGAAAAAAAATTTCAGGCAAGGAAAGTCAAGGCAAGGCAAGGCAATGCAAGACACTGCAAGGCAAGGTAAGGTAAGAAAAGGTAAGGAAATGCAAGACAAGGAAAGTTAATTCCAGGAACAAAGATTGAATTCCAGGCAAGGCAAGGCAAGCCAAATTCCAGGCAAGCCAAGGAATGGCAATTCCATGGAAGGGAAGGCAAGGCAATTCCCAGTCAAGCAAGGGAAAGAAACTCAAGGCAAGGCAAATCCAGGCAAGGCAATGCAAGTCAACTGCAGGCAAAGCAAGGCAAGGCAAGTCACAGGAAGGCAAGGCAGGGCCAGGCAAAGAAAGGCAATTTCAGGTAACACAAGGTAAGGCAATTCCAGGCAAGACAATTTCAGGCAAGGAAAGGGTAGGACATTCCAGGAAAGTGAAGGGAAAATAACATAAGCAAGCCAAGGCAAGGCAAGGCAAGGCAATTCCAGGAAAGGCAAGGCAAGGAAATTCCAGGAAGACAATGCAAGGCAACACAAACGCAAACAACGCAATTCCAGGCAAGGCAAGGCAATTCCAGCCAAGGCAAATCAAGGCAATTCCATGCAAGGCAAGGCAAGACAAGGCACTTTCCAGGCAAGTCAAGGCAAATGCCAGGCAAGGTAATTATTTCAGGCAGAGCAAGACAAGGCAAGGCATTTCCAGGCAATTCAAGGCAAAGAAAGGCAAGGCAAGAAAATTTCAAGAAAAACAAGTCAAGTTAAGGCAAGGCAATGCAAGGCAATGCCAGGCAAGGCAATTATTCCAGGCAAGGCAAGGCAAGGCATTTCCAGGGAATTCCAGGCCAGGAAAGGCAAGGCAAGAAAATTTCAGTCAAGGCAAGGCATGGCCATGCAAGGCAATGCAAGGCAAGGTAAGGTAAGAAAAGGCAAGGCAAGGAAAGTTAGTTCCAGGAAGGAAAACGCAACTCCAGGCAAGGCAAGGCAAGCCAATTCCAGGCAATCCAAGTCAAGGCAATTTCCGGCCAGTCAAGGCAAATAAATTCCAGGCAAGGCAATTCCAGGCAAGCAAAATCCAGGCAAAACAATGCAAGTCAATTTCAGACAAGGCAAGGCAATTTCTGGGAAAACAAGGAAAGGCAATTCCAGGTGAGGCAAGGCAAGAAAATTTCAGGCAAGGCAAGCAAAGCAAGGAAATTCTAGGCAAGACATGGCAAGTCCAGGTAAGGTAAAACAAGGCAAGTTATGGTCATGCAATTCCAGGCAAGGCAAGACAAGACATGGCACAGTAATTTCAGGCAATGTAAGACAAGGCAAGCCAAGGCAAGATAAAACAATTCTAGGCAAGGCATGGCAAGGCTATTCCATATAAGGCAAGGCAAGGCAATTCCAGAGAAGGCAAGGCAAAGCAAAGGAATTTGAGGGAAGGCAAGGTAATTCCAAGCAAAGTAAGGCAAGGCAAGGCAAGGCAATTCCAGGCTAGGCAATCCCCAGCAAGGCAAGGGAAGGCAACTCAAGCCAAGACAAAACATGGCAATTCTAGGCATGTCAAGGCATGTCAGGGCCAGGCAAGGAAAGGCAATTTAAGGTAACGCAAGGTAAGGCAATTTCAGGCAAGTCAATTTTAGGCAAGGCAAGGTAAGGACATTCCAGGAATGTGAACGCAAAATAACGCAAGGAAGCCAAGGCCATGTAATTCCAGGAAAGGCAAGGCAAGGAAATTCCAGCAAGGCCATGCAAGGCAATGCAAGGCGATGCAAAACCAAGCAATGCAATTCCAGGCAAGGCAAGGCAAGGCCAGGCAATTCCAGGCAAGGCAATCCCAGGCAAGGCAATTTCAGCCAAAACAAGGCAAGGCAGTTCCAGGCAAGTAAAGGCAAGGCAATTTCAGGCAAGGAAATTCCAGGCAAGTTCCAGGAAAGGCAATTCCAGGCCAGTCAATTCCATTTAAGGCAATTCCAGGCAAGGCAATTTTAGGCAAGGCAATACCAGGAAGGGAAATTCCCGACAAGGCAATTCCAGGTAATTCCAGGCAAGGCAAATCCAGAAAAAGCAACTCCATCCAAATCAAGGGAAGGCAATTCCAGGCAAGGAAATTTCAAGCAATTTCTTGCAATTTCAGGAAATTCTAGGCAAGGCAATTCCAGGCAAGGCAATGCAAGGCAAGGCAATGATTTCAGGCAAGGCAAGGCAAGGCTTTTCCAGGCAAATTCAAGGCAAGTAAAGGCAAGGCAAGAAAATTTCAGGCAAGGCAAGGCAAAGCAATGCAAGGCAATGCAGGGTAGGGCAAGGTAAGAAAAGAAAAGGATATGCAAGGCAAGGAAAATTAATTTCAGGAAAGGAAACGCAATTTCAGGCAAGGCAAGAAAAGCCAATTACAGGCAAATCAAGGCAAGGCAATTTCACGCAATGGAAGTAAAGGCAATTCCCGGTCAAGCAAGGGAAATAAATTCCAGGCAAGGCAAATCCAGACAGGTCAATGAAGGTCAATTTCAGTCAAGGCAAGGCAATTCCAGGTGAGGCAAGGCAAGGCAATTCCAATCAAGAAAAGGCAATTCCAGGCCGGGTAAGGCAAGGCAAGGCAAGGTAAAGCAAGGGAAGGCAATTCCAGGCAAGGCAAGGCAAGATAACACAAAGCAAGCCAAGGCAAGGCAAAGCTAGGCAATTCCAGGCAAGGCGAGGCATGGTAAGGCAAGGCAAGGTAGAGCATGGCAGGGCCAGGCCAGGAAAGGCAATTTCAGGCAAGGTAAAGTAAGACAATTTCAGGCAAGGGAATTCCAGGCACGGGAATTTCAGGCAAGGCAATGAAAGGACATTCCAGGCAAGGCAATAAAAGGACATTCCAGTCAAGGGAAGGAAAAATAAGACAAGGAAGCCAAGGCAAGTCAAGGCAATTACAGGAAAGCCACGTCAAGGAAATTCCAGCAAGGCAATGCAAGGCAACGCAATTCCAGGCAATGCAATTCCAGGCAAGGCAATTCCAATCAATACCAGGCAAGACAATTTACACAAGACAATTCCAGGGAAATCCAGGCAAGGAAATTCCAGACAAGGCGATTCCAATCAATTCCAGTCAATGCACTTTCAGGAAAGGCAATTCCAGGCAAGGCAATTCTAGGCAAGGCAACTCCAGGCATTTCCAGGAAATTTTAGGCAAGGCAGTTACAGGCCAGGCAATTCCTGGCAATTCCAGCCAAGGCTATTGCAGGCAAGGCAATTCCAGGCAAGGCTATTTCAAGAAATGCAAATCCAGGAAAAGCAATTTCAGGCAAATCCAGGGAAGGCAACTTTAGGGAAGGCAATTCCAGGCAAGGAAATTACAATCAATTCCATGCAAGGCAAAGCCAGAAAATCCCAGGCAAGGCAAGGCAAGGCAATTACAGGAAGGCAACCTCAGTCAAGACTATTCCAGGCAAGGCAATTCCAGACAATTTCTGGCAAGGCAACTTCAGGGAAAGCAACTCAAGGCAAATCCAGGGAAGACAATTCCAGAAAAGGAAATTCCAGGCAATTTCATGCAAGGCAATTCAAGGATATTCTAGGAGGACAATTCCAGGCAGTGCCAGGCAAGGCAATGCCAGGTCAGGCAATTATAATAGGCAAGGCAAGGCATTTTCAGGCAATTCAAGACAAGTAAAGGAAAGGCAAAAAAATTTCAGGCAAAGCAATTCAAGGCAAGGCGAGTCAAGGCAAGAAAGTCAAGGCAAGGCAAGGCACAGCAAAGCAAGACAAGCAAGGCAATGCAAGGCAATTCCAGGCAAGGCAAGGTAATGCAAGTCAAGGCAAGGCAATTCCTTGCAATGCAAGGCAAGGAAAGTTAATTCCAGGAAAGGAAACGCAATTTTAGGCAAGGCAAGGCAAGCCAATTTCAGGCAAGCCAAGGCAAGGCAATTCCATGCAAGGGAAGACAAGGCAGTTTCCAGCCGGGCAAGGGAAATTCAGGCAAGGCAATTCCAGGCAAGCCAAATCCAGTCAAGGCAAGGAAAGTAAATTCCAGGCAAGGCAAGGCAAGGCAATTCCAGGCAAGGCAAGGCATGACAATTCCAGGTGAGGCAAGGCAAGGCAATTACAGACAAGGCAAGCAAAGCAAAAAAATTCCACGCAAGGCAAGGCAAGGCAAGGTAATTCCAGACAAGGCAAGGCAATTTCAGACAAGATAGGTAAAACAAGGCAAGTCAAGGCAATGCAATTTCAGGCAAGGCAAGGCAAGGCAATCGCAGTAATTTCAGGAAAGTTAAGGCAAGGGAAGTCAAGGCAGGATACAAATATTCCAGGCAAGGCAAGGCAAGGCCATTACAGGTAAGGCAAGGCAAAGCAAAGGAATTTCAGGCAAGAAAAAGCAAAATAATTCCAGGCAAGGCACGGCAATTTTAGGCGAGGTAAGTCAAGGCAAGTCAAGGCAAGATTATTTCAGGGAAGGCAAGGCAAGGCAAGGCAAGGCAAGGGAGGGTCAGGCCAGGAAAGGCAATTTCAGGCAAGGCAAGATAAGGCAACTCCAGGCAAGGCAATTTCAGGCAGGCAAGTGAAGGACATTCCAGGCAAGAAAAGACAAAATAACTGAAGGAAGCCAAGGCAAGGCAAGGCAGGGCAAGGCAATTCCAGGAAAGGAGAGGCAAAAAAAATTAGAGCAAGACAGTGCAAAGCAATGCAATTTCAGACAAAGCAAGGCAATTACAAAATTGGCAATTCCAGCCAAAACAAGGCAAGGCAATTTGAGGCAAGGCAAGGCAATTCCATCCAAGGCAATCACAGGCAAGGCAATGGAAGGCAATTCAAGCCAAGAAAAGGCAAGGCAAGGCAAGGCAATTCCAGGAAAGGCACAGCAAGGCAATTCCAGGAAATTCCACGAAATTCCAGGTAAGGCAATTCCAGGCAGGGCAATTCTTAACAATTCCAGGCAAGGCAATTTCAGGCCAGGCAATTCCAGGCGACGCAATTCCAGGCCAGGCAATCCCAGGCGAGGCAATTCCAGGCAAGACAAATCCAGAAAAAGCAACTCCAGCCAAATCTAGGGAATGCCATTCCAGGCAAGAAAATTTCAAGCAAGTCCATGCAAGGCAACACAAGAAAATTCTAGGCAAGGCAATTCCAGGAAATTCAAGGCAAGGCAATTATTCCAGGCAAGGCAAGGAAAGGTATTTCCAGGCATTTCAAGGCAAGAAAAGGCAAGGGAAGAAAATTTCAGGCAAGGCATGTCAAGGCAAGGCAAGACAATTCCAGGCAAGGCAATTTTAGGCAAGGATATTCCAGGCAAATTCCAGGCAATTCCAGGCAAAGCAATTTCTGGTAGTTTCAGGCAAGGCAATTCCAGGCCAGGCAATTCCATTCAAGGCAATTCCAGGCAAGGCAATTTCAGGCAAGGCAATTCCAGGAAAGGCAATTCCAGGCAAGGCAAATCCAGAAAAAGCAATTTCAGCCAAATTGACAAAAGGCAATTCCAGGCAAGAAAATTCCAAGCTATTCCATGCAAGACAATTTCAGAAAATTCTGGGCAAGGCAATTCCAGGCATATCCAGGCAAGGCAATGCCAGGCAAGGCAATTTTTCCAGGCAAGGCAAGGCAAGGCAATTCCAGGTAAATTCAAGGCAAGGAAAGAAAAGGCAAAAGAATTTCAGGCAAGACAAGTCGAGGAAAGGCAAGTCAAGGCAATGAAAGGCAAGTCAAGGTAAGGAAAGGCAAGGTAATGCAAAACAAAGGAAGTTAATTCCAGGAAAGGAAACAATATTTCAGGCAAAGTAAGGCAAGACAAGGCAAGGCAATTCTGCACAATGAAAGGCAAGGCAATTCCCGGTCAGGCAAGGGAAGAAATTCCAGGCAAGGCAAATCAAGGCAAGGCAATGCAAGTCAATTCCAGGCAGGGCAAGGCAAGACAAGGCAGTACCAGGAAGGCAAGGCAAGGCAATTTCAGGTGAAACAAGGCAAGGCAATTCCAGATATGTCAAGGCAATTCCAGGCAAGGCAAGGCAAGGCAAAAGAAGGCAATTACAGGGAAGGCAAGGCAAAATAACACAAAGCAAGCCAAGGCAAAACAAGGCTAGAAAATTCCAGGAAAGGCAAGGCAAGGCAATTCCAGAGAGGCAAGGAAAGGCAAGGCAATTCCAAGAAACGAAATTACAGGCAAGGCAAGACAATTCCAAACATGGCAATTACAGGCAAGAAAAGAAAAAGCAGCTCTATGCAAGGAAAGGCAAGTCAAGGCAATTCCAGTCAAGGCAGGGCAAGGCAAGGCAAGGCAGGGCAAGGCAAGGCAATTCCAGGCAAAACAAGGCACGTCAAGGCAATAACAGGCATGGCAAGGCAATGCAATGCAACTACAATCAAGGCAAGGCAAGGCAATTCCAGGCAAAGCAAGACAAGGCAATATAAGGCAAGGCAAGGCAAGGCAAGGCAAAGCAAGGCAATTCCAGTCAAGACAAGTTAAGGCAAAGCAATTTTTGCAAGGGAAGGAAAGGCAAATCCAGGCAATGCAATTCCAGGGAAGGCAATTCCACACAATCACAGGCAAAACATTTCCAGGGAAGCCAATTGAAAAAATTTCTGGCAAGGCAGGAAACGTCAAGGCAATTCCAGGCAATTCCAGGAAAGGCAATTGTAGGCAAAGAAATTCCAGGCAAGGCAATTCCAGTAAAAGCAAGGCAAAGCAAAATAATTTCAGGAAAGGCAAAGCAAGGTAATTCCAGGCAAAGGAAGGAAATACCAGGCAAGGCAAGCCAAGGCAATTCCACATGAGGCAAGGCAAGGCAATTTCAGACAATGCAAGTCATTTTCAGGCAAGGTTAGGCAAGGCAAGGGAAAGCAATTCCAGCCAAGGCAAGGCAAGATAACACAAGGCAAGCCAAGGCACAGCAAGGAAGGCAATTCCACGAAAGGCAAGGCAAGACAATTCCAGCAAGGCAAGGAAAGGCAAGGCAATTCCAAGCAACGCAATTCCAGTCAAGGCAAGACAATTCCAAGCATTGCAATTACAGGCAAAACAATAAAAGGCAACTCTATGCAAGGCAAGGCAAGAGAATTCTAGGCAAGGCAGGGCAACACAAGGCAGGGCAAGGCAAGACAATTCCAGGCATGGCAAGGCAAGGCAAGGCAAGACAAGGCAATGCCAGGCATGGTAAACCAAGGCAATTCCAGGCAAGGCAAGGCAAGGAAGAAAATTGCAGGCAAAGCAAGGCAAGGCAATTATATTCAAGGCAAGTCAAAGCAAGGCAATTTCTTGCAAGGCACAGCAAAACAATTCCAGTCAAAGAAAACAATCCCAGGCAAGGAAAGGCAAGGCAATTTCAGGCAAGGGAATTCCAGGGAAGGCAAGTCCACTCAATTACAGGCAAGGAAATTCCAGGGAAGGCAACTGAAAAAATTCCTGGCAAGGCAAGTAAAGGCAAGACCATTCCAGGCAATTCTAGACAAGGCAATTTCAGGCAAGGAAATTCCAGGCAAGGCACTTACAGAGAAAGCAAGGCAAAGGAAAGGCATTTCAGGCAAGGCAAGGTAAGGTTATTCCAGGCAAGGCAAGGCAATTCCAGGCGAGATACGGCAAGGTAAGTCAAGGCAAAATAATTCAAGGCAAGGCAATGCAAGGCAGGGCAAGGCAAGGTAAGGCAGTGCAAGGTGAGAAAAAACTATTTCTGGCAAGGCAAAGTAAAACAATTCCAGGCAATGCAATTTCAGGCAAGGCCAAAGAACATTCCAGGAAAATGAAGGCAAAATAACGCAAGGAAGCCAAGGTAAGGCTAGGCAAGGCAATTCCAGGAAAGACAAGGCGAAAAATGTCCAGAAAGTCATTACAAGGCAACGCAATTCCAGGCAACGCAATTCCAGGCAAGGCAAGGCAATTTCAGGAGTGGCAATTCCAGTCAAGGCAAGGCAAGGCAAGGCAATTCCAGGAGAGACAAAGCAAGGCAAGGCAAGGCAATATCAGGCAAGACAAGCCAAGGCAAATCCAGTTGAGGCAAAGACAAGGCAAGGAAATTCTAGGCAAGGTAAGGCAAGGGTAAGCAAAGCAAGGGATTGCAATTCCAGGCAAAGCCAGGGAAGTTAACACAAAGCAAGCCAAGGAAAGGCAAGGCAAGGAAATTTCAGGAAAGGCAAGGTAATGCAATACCAGCAAGGCAAGGAAAGGAAAGGCAATTCCAAGAAATGCAATCTCAGTCAAGGCAAGACAATTCCAAGCATGGCAATTACAGGCAAGTCAAGAAAACGCAACTCTATGCAAGGCAACGAAATTCAACACAATTACAGGCATGGCAGGGCAAGAGAAGTCAATTCCAGTCAAAACAAGGCAAGTTAAGGCAATACCAGGCATGGCAAGGCAAGGCAATTCGAATAAAGGCAAGACAAGGCAATTCCAGGCAAGGCAAGGCAAGTCAAGACATTACCAGGCAAGGCAAGGCAAGAAAATTTCAGGCAGGACATTTCCAGGCAATTTTAGGAAATTACAGGCCAGGGAATTCCAGGCAAGGCAATTCCAGACATGGCAATTTCAGGAAAGGCAATTTTAGGAAAGGCAATTCCAGGCAATACCAGGCAAGGCAAGGCAATGCAACTCCAGGCAAGGCAAGGCAATGCAACTCCAGGCAAGGCAAGGAAGGGCAAGGCAATTCCAGGCAACACACAGCAAGGCAATTCCAACCAAGAAAAGGCAAAACACGGCAAATCCAGGAATTAAAAGGCAAGGCAATTCCAGGCATGGCAAGGCAAGGCCATTGCAGTCAAGGCAAGTCAAGGCAAGGCAATTGCTTGCAAGGCAAGGCAAGGAAATTCCAGGCAAGACAAGAAAATCCCAGGCAAGGCAAGGCAATTCAATTACAGGGAAGGCAATTCCACTCAATTTCAGGCAAGGCAATTCCATAAAAGGCAATTGAAGAAAATCCTGGGAAGGCAAAAAAAGGCAAGGCAATTTCAGGCAATTCCAGGCAATGCAAATTCAGGCAATTTCAGGCAAGGAAATTAAAGGCAAGGAAATTCCAGAAAAGGCAAGGCAAAACAAAGAAATTTCAGACAAGGCAAGGCAAGGCATTTTCAGGCAAATTCAAGGCAAGAAAATTTCAGACAAGGCAAGGCAAGGCAAGGCAATGCAATGCAAGGCAATGCAAGGCAGGGCCAGGTAAGAAATGGCAAGGCAATGCAAGGCAAGGAAAGCTAATTCCAGGAAAGAAAACCCAACTCCAGGCAAGGCAAGGCAAGCCAATTCCAGTCAAGCCAAGGAAAGACAATTCCACGCAAAAAAAGGTAAGGCAATTTCCAGTCAGGCAAGGGAAAGAAATAACAGGCAAGGCAAATCTATGCAAGGCAATGCAAGTCAATTCCAGGCAAGGTGAGGCAAGGCAAGGCAGGGACAGGCCAGGAAAAGAAATTTCAGGTAACACAAGGTAAGGCAATTCCAGGAAAGGCAATTTCAGGCATGGCAAGGGAAGGTTATTCCAGTAGAGTGAAGCCAAAATAATGCAAGGAAGCCAAGGCAAGGCAAGGCAAGCAAGGCGATTCCAGGAAAGGCAAGGCAAAGAAATTCCAGAGGCAATGCAAGGCATTGCAAAACCAAGAAATGCAATTCCAGGCAAGGCACGGAAATTCCAGGCAAGGCAAGGCAATGCAAAACAACGCAAGGCAATGCAAGTAAAGGCATGGTAAGGAAAGGCAAGACAATGCAAGGCAAGGAAAGTTAATTCCAAGAAATAAAACCCAATTCCAGGCAAGGCAAGCCAAGCCAATTCCAGGCAAGCCAAGGCAAGGGAATTCCACGCAAGGGAAAGCAATTCCCGGCCAGGCAAGGCAATTCCAGGCAAAAAAAATCCAGGCAAGGCAATGCAAATCATTTCCAGGCAAGGCAAGGCAAGGCCATTCTAGGGAAGGCAAGACAAGGCTATTTCAGGTGAGGCAAGGCAAGGCAATTCCAGTCAAGGCATGGAAAGCAAGGAAATTCCAGGCAAGGCAAGGCAATTCCAGGCAAGGTAAAACAAGGCAAGTCAAGGCAATTCATTTCCAGGCAAGGCAAGACAAGGCAAGGCAAGGCACAGTAATTTCAGGCAAGGTAAGACAAGGCCAGCAAAGGCAAGAAAAAAACAATTTCAGGCAATTCAAGTTAATTTCAGGCAAGACAATTTCAGGCAAGGCAATTTCTGGCAATACCAGGCCAGAAAATTCCAGGCCAGGTAATTCCAGGCAAGGCAATTTCAGGCAAGGCAATTCCACGAAAGGCAATTCCAGGCAAGGCAAATCCAGAGAAATCAATTCCAGTCAAATCGAGGGAAGGCAATTACAGGCAAGAAAATTCCAAGCAATTCAATGCAAGGCAATTCCAGAAATGCTAGGCAAGACAATACCAGGAAATTCCAGGCAAGGCAATGCCAGGCAAGGCAACTATTTCAGGCAAGGCAAGGCAAGGCATTTCCAGGAAAATCAAGGCAAGAAAAGGAAAAGCAAAAATATTTCAGGCAAGGAAATTCAAGTCAAGTCAAGGCAAGCCAAGGCAATGCAAGGCAAGTCAAGGCAAGGTAAGAAAAGGCAAAGCAATGCAAAGCAAAGAAAGTTAATTCCAGGGAAGAAAATGCAATTCCAAGCAAGGCATGGCAAACCAATTTCAGTCAAGCCAAGGCAACGCAATTCCACACAAGGAAAGGTAAGACTATTTCTGGCCAGGTAAGGCAAAGAAATTCCAGGCAAGGCAATTCCAGGCAAGGCAAGGCAAAGAAATTTCAGGGAAGGCAATTTCAGACAAGCCAATTCCAGACAAGGCAATGCAAGTGAATTTCAGGCAAGAAAATACAAGGCAAGACAAGGCAATTCCAGGCAAGATAAGGCAAGGCAAGACAACGCAAGTGAAGCCAAGGCAAGGCAAGGCAAGGCAAGGCAAGGCAAGGCAAGACAAGGCAAGGCAAGACAAGGCAAGGCAAGGCAAGTCAAGGCAATTCCAGGAAAGGCAATTCAAGGCAATTTCAACAAGGCAAGGAAAGGCAAGGCAATTCCAAGCAACGCAATTTCAGGCAAGGGAAGGAAAGGCAAGGCAATTCCAGCCAAGGCAAAGCAAGGCAGTTCCAGGAAAGGCAAGGCAAAACAAGGCAATTCCACGCAAGTCAGTTTCCAGCAAGGCAAGGGAAGGCAATTCAAGCTGCAGGCAAGGCAATTCCAGGCAAAGCAAGGAAAGGCAATTCCAGGCAAGGCAATTTTAGGCAATTCCAGAAAATGTCAGATAAGACAATTCCAGGCAAGGCAATTCCAGGAAATTTCAGGTAAGGCAATTCTAGGCAGGGCAATTTTTGGCAATTCCAGGCAAGGCAATTTCAGGCCAGGCAATTTCAAACAAGGCAATTTCAGGCAAGGCAATTCCAGGAAAGGCCATATCAGGCAAGGCAATTCCAGGCAAATCCAGGCCATTCCAGGAAATTCCAGGTAAGAAAATTCCAGGCAAGAAAATTCCAGGCAAGAAAATTCCACACAATTCCGGAAAATTCCAGGTAAGGCAAATCCAGGCAAAGCAATTCCTGGCAATTTCAGGCAAGGCATTTTCAGGCCAGGCAATTTCAGGCAAGCCAATTCCAGGAAAGGTCATTTTAGGCAAGGCAATTTCAGGAAAGGGAAATCCAGAAAAAGCAATTTTAGCCAAATCAAGGGAAAGCTATTCCAGGCAAGAAAATTCCAATTAATTCCATGCAAGACAATTTCAGGAAATTCTACGCAAGGCAATTCCATTCAGTTCCAGGCAAGGCAATGCCAGACAAGGCAATTATGCCAGGCAAGGCAAGGCAAGGTATTTCCAAGCAATTCAAGGCAAGGCAAGGCAAGAAAATTTCAGGCAAGGCAAGTCAAGGCAAGGCAAGGCAATGCCAGGTAAGGCAATTATTCCAGGGAAGGCAAGGCAAGGCATTTTCAGGTAATTCAAGGCAAGGAAAAGCAAGGCAAGAAAATTTCAGGCAAGGCAAGTAGAGGCAAGGCAAGGCAATGCCAGGCAAGGCAATTATTCCAGGCAAGAAAAGACAAGGCAAGGCATTTTCAGACAATTCAGGGAAAGTAAAGGCAAGGCAAGAAAATTTCAGGCAAGGCAAGGCAGGACAAGTCAAGGCAAGGCAAGGCAAAGCAATTCCATGCAAGGCAAGGCAAATCCTGGCAATGCAAGGCAAGAAAAGTTTATTTCACGGAAGGTTACACAATTCCGGGCAAGGCAAGGCAAGCCAATTCCACACAGGGGAAAGCAAGACAATTCCAAGAAAGGCAAGGCAAGGCAAAGAAATTCCAGTCAAGGCAATTCCAGGCATGGCAAATAAAGGCAAGGAAATGGAAGTCAATTCCATGCAAGGAAGGGCAAGGCAAGGCAAGACAAAATTATTCCTGGCAAGGCAGGGGCATATCAATTTCAGGCAAGGAAAGTTAGACAATTCCAGGCAAGGCAAGGCAAGGCATTTCCAGAAAATGCAAAATAAAGCAATTCCAGGGAAGGAAAGACAAGTCAATTACAGGCAAGTTTAGGCAAGGCAAGCCAGGGCAATAAAAAATAATTTCAGGCAAGGCAAGGACAGAGAATTCCAGATAAGGCAAATCAAGGCAATTTCAGGCAAGGCAAGTAAAGCAAGGGAATTTCAGGAAAGGCATTCCAAGGCAAGGTAATTAAAAGAAAGCAAAGACAATTCCAGGCAAGGTAAGGCAAGGAAATTCCACGATAGGCAATACAAAGAAATTTCAGGCAAGGTAATTCCAGGGAAGGCAATGCAAGTCAATTCCAGACAAGGAAACGCAAGGCAAGTCAATGCAAGGCAAGGCAAGGCAATTCCAGGCTAGGCAAGGCATGGCAATTACCAGCAAGGCAATTCCAGGGAAAGCAATTCCAGGCCAATCCAAGAAAGGCAATTCCAGGCAAGGAAATTTCAAGCAATTCCATGCAAAGCAATTCAAAGAAATTCTATGCAAGACAATTCCAGGCAATTCCACACAAGACAAGGCAAGGCAAGACAAGGCAAGGCAATTCCAGGCAAGGCAAGTCAAGTGAATTAAAGGCAAGGCAAGGCAAGGCAAAGTAATTCCAGGCAAGGCAAGGTAATTTCAGAAAGTCAAGGCAATTCCAGGCAAGACCAGCAAGTCAAGGCGAGGCAAGGCAAGGTAATTCCAGGCAAGGGAATGTAAGAACAGGCAAGGCAAGGCAAGAAAATTCCGTGCAATGCAAGGCAAGTCAAGGCAATTCCAGGCAAGGATGTTCCAGGCAAGGCAATTCAATGCAATTCCAGGCAAGGCAAGGCAAGGTAATGCACGGCAAGGCAATGCAAGGCAAGGCAAGGCAAGGAACTTCCAACAAGGTAAGGCAAAGTAAGGCAATTCAATTCCATGAAAGGCTAGGCAAGGCCAGATAATTCCAGGCAAGGTATAATAAGTCAAAGAAATTCCAGGCCAGGCAATTTCAGCCAAGGAAAGGAAGGACATTCCAGGCAAGCCAAGGAAAAAAATACACAAGGCAATCCAAGAAAGGCAAGGCAAGGCTATTCCAGAAAAGGCAAGACAATTCCAGCAAGACAATGCAAGGCAACACAATTTCAGGCAAGTCAAGGCAATTCCAGGAATGGGAATTTTAGGCAAGGCAATGGAAGACAATTCCAGGAAAGGCAAGGACATCCCAGGAAAGGCAAGGGAAGGCAATTTCAGACAAGGCAAGGAAAGGAAATTCCAGGCAAGGCAAGGCATGGCTATTTCAGGCAAAGCAATGCAAGAAAATTCCAGGCATTGAAATGCAAGGCAAGTCCCAAAAACGCAAGTCAAGACAATTTCAAGCAAGGCAAGGCAGGGCAAGGCAAGGCAAGACAATTCAAGTAAAGAAAAGGCAAGGCAATTCCAGGCAAGGCAAGGCAATAAAATTCCAGTAAAGGCAAGTCAAGGCAAGGCAATTTTTTGCAAGGCAAGGCAAGGAAATTTCAGGAAAGGTAAGGCAATTACAGGCAAGGCAAGGCAAGACATTTCCAGGCAAGGCAATTCCAGACAATTCAAGAAAAGGGAATTCTACTCAATTCCAGGCAAGACAATTCCAGGCAAGGCAATTTCATAAAATTCCTCTCAAGGCAATTCCAGCCAAGGTATTTTCAGGCAAGGAAATTCCAGGCAACGCAATTCCAGGCAATGCAACTTCAGACAATACCAGGAAAGGCAATTGCAGGCAAGGGAATTCCATTCAAGGCACTTTTACGCAAGGTAATTTCAGGCAAGGCAATTTCAGGCAATTCCAGTCAAGGCAATACCAGAAAAAGCAATTCCAGGAAAATCCAGGGAAGTCAATCCCAGGCATGGCAATTCCAAGCAGTTCCATGGAAGACAATTCCAATAAATTTCAGGAAATGCAATTCCAGACAAGCCAACTCCAGGTAAAGAAATTAAAGGCAATTCCAGGCAAGGAAAGGAAAGTCAGGGCAATTCGAGGCAGGCCAATTCCAAGCAAGAAAGGGAAGACAAGAAAGGCAAGGCAAGGCAAAGCCATTCCAGGCAAGAAAAAGCAAGGCAATTCCAGGCAAGAAAGGCAAGGCAATTCCAAACAAGTAAGGAAAAGGCAATTCCAGGCAAGGCAAGGAAAGGCAATTCCAGGAAATCCAAGGCAAGGCAATTCCAGGCAAGGCAATGCAAGTCAATACCATGCAAAGATAGGCCAATCAATTCTAGGCAAGACAAGACAAGGGAATTTCAGGCAAGGGAAAGCAAAGCAATTCCAGGCAAGGCAATTCCAGTCAAGGGAAGGCAAGGCAATTCCAGACATGGAAAAGCAAGGCAAGGCAAAGTAAAAAAAAATTCAGGCAAGTGAAGGCAAGGCAATTCCAGGCAAGGCAAGGCAAGTCAACTTTCGGCAAGACAAGGCAAGGAACTTTCAGGAAAGGCAAGGCAAGGCAAGGCAAGACAAGGCAAGGCAAGGCAAGGCAAGGCAAGGCAAGGCAAGGCAAGGCAAGTGAAGGCAATACAACTCCAGACAAAACAATCAAGGCAAGACAAGGCAAGACAAGATAATTCCAAGCAAGCGAAGGTAAGGAAAGGCAATGAAATTTCAGGAGAGGCAAGGCAAGGCAATTCCATGCAAGGCAAGGCAAATCAAGGCAATTCCAGGCAAGGCAATTCCAGGCAAGGCAAGGCAATGCACGGAAAGGCAAAGCAGGGCAAGGCAATGCAATTGCCGGAAAGGCAAGACAAGGCAATTCCAGCAAGGCAAGGCAAATTAAGGCAATTCAATTCCAGAAAAGGCAAGGCAAAGCAAGGTAATTACAGGCAAGACCATGGAATTCCATGCAAGGCAAGATAATTCTGGGCATTGAAATTTCAGACAATTAAATTCAAGGAAATTTCAGGAAAGACAAGGCCAGGCAAGGCATATCCAGGCAAGCCAAGGCAAGGCATATCCAGGCAAGCCAAGGCAAGCCAAGGCAAGACAATTCCTGGAAAGGCATAGAAAATCAAGGCAATTCTAGGCAAGGCAAGGTAAGTCAAGGCAACTCCACGCAAGGCAAGGCAATGCAAACCGTGGCAAGGCACAGAAAGGCAAGGCAATATCAGGCAAGGCAAGACAAGGTAATTCCAAGCAAGGCAAGGCAATTCAAGGCAAGACAAAGCAAGGCAATTCCAAGCAAGGCAAAACAAGAAGGCAATTCCAGGCAAGGCCAGGCAATGCAATTATAGTGATGGCAAGGAAAGGCAAAACAATTATAGTGATGTCAAGGAAGGTACGGCAAGGCAATTACAGAATAAACAAGGCAATTCCAGGCAAGGGAAAGCAAGGCTATTCCAGGAAAGGCGAATTTACGCAATTCCAGGCAAGTCAATTATTCCACACAAGGCAATTATTCCCAGCAAGGCAAGGCAATTCCAGGCAAGACAAGGCAAGGCAAATAAAGGCAAAGTAATTTTAGGCAAGGCAAGGCAAGAAAAGGTAGTTCCACGCAAGACAATTCCAGGCAATGCCAGAAAAGGCAGTTACAGGCAATTCCAGGCAAAACAAGAAAAGGCAAGGCAATTTCAGGCAAGGTAATTCCAGGCAAGGCAAGGCCAGATAATTCCAGGCAAGGAAAGGCAAGGCAATTCTAGGCAGAGCAGGGCAAGAGAATTCCAGGCAAGGCAAGGCAATGCAATCCAGGAAAGGCAAGGCAAGGCCATTCAAGGCAAGGCAATCTCAGGCAAGGGAAAGTAAGACAATTCCAGGCAAGGCACTTCTAGGCAAGGCAAATCCAGGCAAAGCAAATGAAGTCAATTCCAGGCAAGCAAGGCAAGGCAAGGTCTGGAAATTTCAGACAAGGAAAGGCAATTCCAGGCAAGAAAAGGAAGGCAATTTTAGGGAAGGCAAGTCAAGTCAATTCCAGGCAAGGTAAGGCAATGAAATTTCAGTAAAGGCAAGGCAATTCCAGGCTAGGCAAGTCAAGGCAATTTAATGGAAGGCAATTCCAGGCAGGGCAAATCTAGGCAAGGCAATGCAAGTCAATTCTAAGCAAGGCAAGGGAAGAGAATTCCACCCATGGCTAGGCAAGGCAATTTTAGAAAAGACAAGGCAGTTCATTTCCAGCCATGGCAAGGCAGGTCATTTAGAGGCAAGGCAAGACAATGCAATTCCAGTAACGGCCAGGAAAGGCAATTTCAGGCAAGGCAATGCTAGGCAATTCCAGACAAGGCACGGCAAGGAAATTCCAGTCAAGGGAATTCCAAGCAAGGCAAATCCAGGCAATGCAATGCAAAGCAATTCCAGGCAAGACAAGTTAGACAATTCCAGGAAATGCAAGGCAAGTCAAGGTACTTCCAGGCAAGGCAAGGCAAGGTAACGCAAAGCTAGGCAAGGCAAGGTAATTCCAGGCAAGGCAAGGCAAGGCCAGGCAAGGCAATTCCAGTAAGGCAAATAAAGGCAAGGCAATATGAAGCAATGCAATTACAGGCAAGGCAAGACATTTTCAAGCAAGGCAATTACATGCAAGGTAAGGGAAGGCCACTCCAGGCAAGGCAAAGCAATTCCAGCAAGCCAGGATAGGCAGAGCAATTCCAGGCAAGGCAAGTAACAGCAAGGCGATTTAAGGCAACATAAGGTAAGGGAAATCCAAGCAAGTTAAGACAAGGGAATTCAAGGCAAGGGAAGGCTAGGCTATTCTAGGCATGGCAAGGCAAGGACATTTCAGGTAAAACAAGGCAAGGCAGGGCAATTCCAGGCACCTCTAGACAAGTCTATTCTGGGCAGGATGAATTCAGGCAATTTCAGGAAGGCAATTCCAGGCAATTCCAGGCAAGGCATTTCCAGGTAAGGTAATTCCAGGTAATTCTAGGCAAGGCAATTCCAGGCAATTTTAGGCAGGTGAATTTTAGGCAATTTCAGGCAAGGCAATTATTTAATGCAAGGCCAAGCAAGACAATTATTCACTGCAAGGCATGTCAAGGCAAGGTAAGGCAAAGCAAGGCAAAATAATACCTGTTACAGGAAGGCAAGGCAATTTCAGGCAAGATAAGGGAAGGCAAGGCATGGCAAGGAAAGACAAGGCAAGGCAAGGCAAGGTAAGACAAGACAAGGGAAGGCAAAAAAAAATCCAGGCAAGGCAAGGCATTTCAAACAAGACAATTTTGGGCAATGCCAGAAAAGGCAAATTCTGGCAATTCCAGTCAAGGCAAGGCCAGGCAACTCCAGGTAAGGAAAGGCAAGTCAATTCCAGACAAGGCAGGGCAAGGCAATTCCAGGCAAGGCAAGGAAAGACAATTTTAGGCAAGGCAGGGAAAGTCAATTACAGGCAATGCAAGGCAATGCAATTCCAGTAAAGGCAAGGCAATGCAATTTCAGTAAAAACAAGGCAAGGCAATTCCAGGCAAGGAAAGGCAAGAAAATTATAGGCAAGGCAATTCAAGGCAATGCAAATCCAGGCAAGAAAATACAAATCAGTTCTAGGCAAGGCAAAGCAAGGCATGAAAAGGCAAGAAAATTCCAGGCAAGGCAAGGCAAGGCAATTCCAGGCAGGACAAATTAGGCAATTTCAGGCAGGGCAATTAGGCAATTCCAGGAAAAGCAAGGAAATGCAATCCCAGGCAAGGCAATGTAAGGCAACTCCAGGCAAAACAAGGCAACTCAATTCCAGGCAAGGTAAAACAAGGCAACCAAGGCAAGACAAAACAATTCCAGGCAAGGCAATTCCAGGCAAGAAAAGAAAGGTAATTACAGGCAAGGCAAGGCAAGCCAAGGCAAGGCAATTCCAGGTAAGGCAATTTCAGGCAAGGCAAAGAAAAGGCAATTCCAGGCAACTAAAGGCAAGATAACACAAGGATTGCCAAGGCAAGGCAAGGCAAAGCAAGCCAAGGCAAGCCAATTCCCAGCAAGGCAAATTCAGGCAAAAAATGCAAGGCATTTCCAGGCAAGGCTACGCAAGACAATTTTAGGCAAGGCAAGGCTAGGCAAATCCAGGCAAGAGAAATCCAGCCATGGCAAATCTAGGCAATGCAAATAAAGTCAACACAAGGCAAGGCAAGGCAAGGCAAGGCCAATTCAGGGAAGGCAAATCCAGGTAAGGGAAGGCAATAAAATCCAGGAAAGGCAAATGCAGGCAACGCAAGACAAGCCAAATGCAAGCATGGCAAACCCGGGAAAGGAAAATCCAGGCAAGGCACTGAAAGTCAAATCCAGACAAGGCAAATCCAGGCAAGGAAAGGCAAATCCAAGGAAGGAAAAAACAGGCAAGGCAAAACAAATTTAGGCAAAGCAAAACCAGACAAGGCAAAAAGGCAATTTTAGGCAAGGCAAGGCAAGGCCAATCCAAGCAAAGCAAGGTAAAGTAAATCCAGGCAAGGCAAATCTAGGCAAAAAAAGGCAAGACAAATCCAGGCAAGGTAAATCCAGGCAATGCAAGAAAAGCCAAATTTAGGCAGGAAAGTACAGGAAAGCAAGGGAAGGCAAATCCAGGTGAGGCAAGGCAAGGCAAATCAAGGCCAGGCCAATCCAGTCAAGGCCAATTTAGTCAAGTCAAATCGAGGCCAGGCAAGGCAAGGCAAATCCAGGCAAGGAAAGGCAAGGCAAATCCAGGCAATGCAAGAAAAGGCAAATCCAGGCAAGGAAATACAGGGAAGGCAAGGCAAGGCAAATCCAGGTAAAAACCATTCCGGCAAGGCAAGGCAACGTAATCCAGGCAAGGCTAGGCTATGCAAGTTCAATCAAGGCAAATCCTGGCAAGGCAAGGCAAATCCAGGCAATTGAAATCCAGGCTAAGCAAGCCAAGGCAAATCAAGGCAATGCAAAGCAATGTAAATCCAGGCGAGGCAAATCCAGGCAAGGCAAGTCAAGGCAAGGCAAGGCGATGCAAGTCCAGGCAAGGCAAATCCAGGCAAAGCAAGGTGAGGTAAATCCAAGCAAGGCAAATCCAGACAAGGCAAGGCAAGTACAGGCAATTTAAATTCAAGCAAGACAAGGGAAGGAAAATTTATGCATGGCAAAGCAAGGCAAGGCAAAACAAGGTAAATCCAGGCAAGGCAAATCCAGACAAGGCAAGGCAAGGCAAGAGAAATTCAGGTGAGGCAAATCCAGGAAAGACAAGAGAAGGCAAATCCAGGTAAGGCAGAGCAAGGTAAATCCAGGAAAGACAAGACAAGGCAAATCTAGGAAAGGCAAATCTAGGCAAGGCAAGGCGAGGCAAATTCAGGCAAGGAAAATGCAGTCAATGCAAATCCAGGTAAGGCAAGAAAAGGCCAATCCCAGCAAGGCAAATCCAGGCAACACAAGGCAAGAAAAATCCAGGCAATGCAAATTCAGGCAAGGCAATGCAAAGCAAATTTAGCTGAGGCAATTCCAGGCAACGCAAGGCAAGGAAAATTCAGGCAAGGCAAACCCAGGCAAGGTAAGGCAATGCAAGGCCAATCCAGGCAAGGCAAATCCAAGAGTGACAATGCAAGGCAAATCCAGGAAAGGCAAGGAAAGGCAAATCCAGGCAAGGTAAATCCAGTCAATGCAAAGGAAGGCAAATTCGGGCAAAAAATTACAGAGAAGGCAAGGGAAGGCATAATCAGGCAAGACAAGGCAAGGAAAATCAAGGCCAGCCAAATCCAGTCAAGGCAAATCATGGCAAGGCAAGGCAAGACCAATTCAGATAAGGCAAGGCAAGACCAATTCAGGCAAGGCAAGGCAAGGCAAATCCAGGCAAGGCAAGGCAGGGCAAATCAGGCAATGCAAGGAAAGGCAAATTATGGCATGACAATACAGGAAAGGCAAGGCAAATCCAGGCAAGGCAAATTCAGGCAAGTCAAGGCAAGGTAAACCCAGGCAAGGCCAATCTAGGCAAGGGGAAGCAAGACAAATTCTGGCAAGGCAAGGAAAGGAAAGGCAAATCCAAAAAGAAAAATCCAGGCAAAGCAAAATAAGTCAAACCCAGGCAATACAGGGCAAGGCAAATCCTGGCAAGGCAAGGCAAGTACAGACAATTCAAATCCAGGCTAAGCAAGCAGAGCAAATCAAGGCAAGGCAATGCAATGTAAATCCAGGCAAGGCAAATCAAGGCAAGACAAGGCAAGGCAAATCCTGGCAAGAAAAATTCAGGCAAGGCAAAGAATAGCAAACCCAGGGAAAGCAAATCCGGGCAAAGCAAGGCAAGGCAGATCAAGGAAGAGCAAGGCAAGTCAAATTCAGAGAAGGAAAATCAAGAAAACCCAGAGAAATACAAATTTAAGAAAGAAAAATTCAGGCAAGGCAAGTTCAGGCGACGCAAATACTGACAAGGCAAGGCAAAACAAATCAAGGCAAGGAGAAACAAGGCAAATTCATGCAAGGTAAATCCAGGCAAGGCAAAGCAAGACAAATCCAGGCATGGCAAATCCAGGCAAGGCAAGGCAAGGTAAGGCAAATCGAGGCAAGGCAAGGCAAAGCAAATTCTTGCAAGGCAAATCCAAACAAGATAAAACAAGTGAAATTTATTCAAGGCACATCCAAGAAGGCAAGAAAAGGCAAATCCAGGCAATGGAAATCCAGATAATGCAAAGGAAGGCAAATCCAGGCAAGGAAAATCCAGGTAAGAAAAGGCAAGGAAAATTCAGGAAAGGCAATTCCAGGCAATGCAAGGGAAGGCAAATCCAGGAAACGCAAGGAAAGTTAAATCCAGGCAAGGAAAATTTAGGCAAGACAAGGCAAGGCAAATGCAGTCAAGGCAAATCCATGCAATGCAAATACAGGTAATGCAAGGCAAGACAAATCCAGGTAAGACAAGTCAAGGGAAGGTCAAGGAAGGCAAATCTAGGCAAAAGAAATCCAGGAAAGGAAAGAAAACGGAAATCCAGACAAGGAAAACACAGGCAAATCAAGACAAGACAAAGCAAAGGAAGGCAAATCCTGGTAAGACAAGGCAAAAAAAATATCCAAGCAAGTCAAATTCAGGCAAATCCAGGCAAGGCAAATCGAGGCAAGACAAGGCAAGGCCAATCCTGGAAAGTCAAATCCAGGAAAGGTAAGGCAAGGCAAATCCAAGCAACATAAGGAAAAACAAATCTAGAAAAGGCAAGGCAAGGGAAATCCAGACAAAAGAAATCCACGCAAGGCAATAGAAGACAAGTTTAGGCAAGGTAAGGCAAGTCCAAGCAATTCAAATGCTGGCAAGGCAATGCAAGGCAAATCCAGGTAAGTGAAATATACACAAGGCAAGCCGAGGCAAACGCAGGCAAGGCTAATCCAAACAAGGCAAAATAAGTCAAGTCCAGGCAAGGCAAATCTAGGCAAGTCAATAAAAGGCAAACCCAGGCAAAGCAAATCAAGGAAAGGTAAGGTAAAGAAAATAAGTGCAAAGCAAGGCAAGAAAAATCCAGGCAAGACAAGGCAAGACAAATCCAGGCAAGGCAAGGCAATGCAAACCCAGGGAAGGAAAGGCAAGGCAAGGCCAATCCAGGCAAAGCAAATCCAGGCTAGGCACGTTAAGGCAAATCCAGGTAAGGCAAATCCAGGCGAAACTAGAGAAGGAAAATTCAGGCAAGCAAGACCAGTCAAGCAAGGCGAGACAAGGGAAATCCAGGCAAGGCAAATCCAGACAAATCAAGGTAAGGCAAATCCAGACAAATCAAGGTAAGGCAAATCCAGGCAGGGCTAGCAAAGGCAAATTTAGGCAAGGCAAATCAAGGCAAGAAAAGACAAGGCAAATCCAGGCAAGGCCAATTCAGGACAGGACAGGCAAGGCAAATCCAGCCAAGGAAAATTGAGGCAAGGGAAAGCAAGGCAAACCTAGGCCTGGACAATCCAGGCAAGGCAAGGCAAGCAAGGCAAATCCAGGCAAGGCAAACCAAGGCAATCAGGGAAGTCAAATCCAGGCAAGACAAGGCAAGGCAAATCCAGGCAGAGCAAGGCAAGGCAAATCGAGCCAAAGAAAGGCAAGGCAAGGCAAGGCAAATTTTGGCAAGGCAAATCCAGGCAATGCAAGGAAAGTCAAATCCAAGCAAGTAAACACAGGGAAAGCTGGACACGGCAAATCCAGGCAAGGAAATTATAGGCAAGGCAAATCCAGGTAAGGCAATGCAAGGCAAGAAAAATCCAGGCCAAACGAGGTAAGGCAAATCAAGGCAAGGCAAGGCTAGGCAAATCCAGGTAAGGCAAACCAAGACAAGGCAAGGCGAGGCAAACCAAGGGAGGGAAAATCCAGGCAAGGCAAATTTAGGCAAAGCAAATCCAGATAAGATAAGAAAAGACATATCCAGGCAGGGAAAGGCAAGGCAAATTCAGGCAAGGCAAGGCAAGGCAAACCCTGGCAAGTCAAGTCTAGGCAAAACAAGGCGATGCAAATCCAGGCAAAGCAAGGCAAATCAACACAATGCAAATTCAGGCAAAGCTAGGCAAGGCAAGGCAAGGGAAATCCAGGCAAAGAAAATAGAGGCAAGGCAAATCCAGGCAAGGCAAGGCAAAGCAAATTCAGTCATCACAAATCTAGGCAAGGCAAGTCAAGGCAACTCCAGGCAAGGCAAATCCAGGCAAGGTCAGAAAAGGCAAGGCCAATCAAGGTAAGGCCAATACAAGCAAGGCAAATCCAGGCAAGGCTAAGCATGGCAAGGCAAAGCCAGTCAAGGCTAATCTAGCAGGCAAGGCAAGGGAAATACAGGCAATTTTAGGAAAGGCAAATCAAGTCAAGGGAAGGCAAGGCAAGGCAAATCCAGGCAAGGCAAGAAAAGGCAAATCAAGGAGAGGTAATTCCAGGCAAGGCAAATCCAGGCAAAGCAAGGCAAGGCAAATCCAGGCAGGGCTATTCCAGGCAATGCAAAGAAAGGCAAATACAGGCAACAAAATAAAGGAAAGGCAAGGCAAGGCATATCTAGGTAAGGCATACTCAGGCAAGGCAAGGCAAGGCAAATCCAGGCAAGGGAAGGTGAGGCAAATTCTGGCAAGGCAATGCAAGGCGAATCCAAGAAAAATATATTTATGCAAAGCAAAACAAGGCAAATCCAGGCAATGCAAATACAGGCCAGGAAAGTCAAGGCAAATCCATTCAAGGCAATTAAAGGCATGGCAAGGAAAGGCAAGTCTAACGAAAGCAAATTCAGGAAAGTCAGGTCAATGCAAATCCAAACAAGGCAACGCTAGGCAAGAAAAATCCAGGCAAGGCAAGCCAAGACAAACACAGGCAAGGCAAGGCAAGACAAGGTAAGGGAAATCCAGGCAAAGCAATACCAGGCAAGGCAAGGCAATGAAAATCAAAACAAGGCAAATCCAGGAAAAGCAAAGCATGTCAAATCCAGTGAAGGCAATGCAGGTAAAGCAAGGAAAGGCACACGCAGGCAAGACAAATTTAGACAAGGCAAGGAAACTAAAATCCAGGCAAGGCAAATCCTGATAAGGCAAATCCAGGAAAGGAAAGGCAAGACAAATCCAGGCAAGGCAAACGAAGGCAAGGTAAGGCAAGGTAAGCAAATCAAGGCAAGGCACATCCAGGCAAGGCAATGCAAAGAAAATACAGGCAAGACAGGGCAAATCGAGGCAAGACCAATCCAGGCCATGCAAGGCAAGGCAAGTCCAAGAAAGGCAAATCCAAAAAATGTAAAGTAAACAAATCCAGAAAAAGCAAATCCAGGCCCGGCAAGGCAAGGTAAATGTAGGCAAGGCAAATTTAGGCAAAAGTAATCCAGGCAAGGCATGGCATGGCAAATTCAGGCAAGGGAAATCCATTCAAGGCAAAAAAAGGCAAATTTAAGCAAGGCAAGTCCAGTCAAGGCAAGGCAAGGCAATTCCAGTTAAGGCAAATCAAGACAAAACTAGAAAAGACAAATCCAGGCAAGGCAAATAAAGGCAAGGCAAGGCAAATCCAGGAAAGTCAATTTCTGGGATGTCAAAGAAAGGCAATTCCAGGCAAGGTAAGGCAATGCAAACTTACGCCAGACAAATCCAGGCAAGCAAGGCAAATCAAGGCAGAGCAAAGCAAGGCAAATCCAGGAAAAGCAAATCCTGGTAAGTCAAGGCAAGGCAAATTCAGGCAGAGCAAGGAAGGCAAATCCAGGCAAGGCAAATTTAGGCAAGGCAAAAAATAGGGAATTCCAGGCAAGGGAAACCCCAGGAAGGCAACATAAGGGAAATCCAGGCAAGGCAAGGCATGGCAAATCCAGGAAAGCAAAATCCAGGCAAACCTAAACCAGGCAAATTCAGGCAGGCAAGGCAAGGCAAATCCAGGCAAGGTAAATCCAGGCAAGGCAAGAAAAACAAATTTAGTGAAGGCAAATCCAGGCAAGGCAGCACAAGGCAAATCCAGGTAAGTCAATGCAAGGGAAATCTAGACAAGGCAAGGCAAGGCAAGACAAATCCAGGAAAGAAAAATCCAGGCAAGGCAAGACAAGGTGAGATAAGTCTAGGCAACTCAAATGCAGAAAAGACAAGGCAAGGCAAATCCAAGTAAATCAAATTCAGGGAAGGCAACGCAAGGCAAACCCTAGAAGGCAATGCAAGTCAAACCCAGGAAGGCAAGGCAAGGCAAATCTAGGCCAGGCCAACCCAGTCAAGGCAAGGCAAGCAAGGCAAATCCAGGCAATGCAAAACAAGGCAAATCCAGGGGAAACAAACCCAGGCAATTCAAGGAAAGGCAAATACAGGCAAGGCAAATCCAGGCAGACCAATGCAAGGAAAATCAAGACAAGGCAAGGTAAAGTGAGACAAGAAAGGCAAGCCAAATCCCGGCAAGAAAAATTCAGGCAAGGCAAGGCAAGAGAAATCCAGGCAATGCAAACCCAGGAGAGGCAACAATTTGCAATTCCAAGAAAGGATATCCTGGCAAGGCAACGCAAGGGAAATCCAGGCAAGGCAAGACAAGGCAAATCCAGGAAAGAAAAATCCAGGCAAAGTAAAACAAGACAAATTCAGGCCAGGCAAGGCAAGGCAAATCCAGGTAAGGCAAAACAAGGCAAATCCAGTTAAGGAAAATCCAGGCAAGGTTAAAAAAAAAACAAATCAAGGCTAGGAAAGGAAAGGCAAATCCAGGGAAGGCAAATTCATGCAAGGCAGACACAAGCAATGCAAGACAACGCAAATCCAGTCACAGCAAAGCAAGGCAAATGTAGATAAGGCAAATTTAGGCAAGGAAAATCCAGGCAAGGGTAGAAATGGCAAATCCAGGCAAGGAAAATCCAGGCAAGACAAGGCAAGGCAAGGCAAATCCAGACACGGCAAATCCAGCCAAGGCAAGTCAGGCAAACATAGGTAAGGCCAATCCAGGCATGGCTGGGAAAGGCAAATTAAGTCAAGGCAAGGCAAGCCAAATCCAGTCAAGGCAATTCCAGGGAAAGCAAGGCAAAGCAAATTCATTCAAGGCAAATCAAGGCAAGGCAAAGCAAGGCAAATCTAGGCGAGGGCAATCTAGGCGAGGCAAGGCAAGCAAGGGAAATTCAGGCAAGGCAAAGCAAGGCAAATCCAGGGAAGTCAAATCCAGGCAAGAAAAGGCAAGGCAAATAAAGTCAAGGCAAGGCAAGGCAAACCCAGGTAAGGCCAATCCAGTCAAGGCTAGGAAAGGCAAATCCAGGAAAGGCAAATCAAGACAAGGCATGGCAAGGCAAATCTAGACAAGGCAAATCCAAGGAATGCAAGGCAAAGCAATGTCATTCCAGATAAATCAAGGCAAGGCAAAGCAAGGCAAATCTAGGCCAGGGAAATCAAGGTAAGGCAAGCCAAGCAAGGAAAATCCAGGCAAGGCAAAGCAAGGGAAATGCCTGGAAGGCAAATTCAGGCAAGGCAATGCAAGGCAAATCAAGGCAAGGAAAGGCAAGGCAAATCAAGGTAAGGCAAGGTAAGGCGAATCCAGGCAAAACAAATCCGGGCAAGGCAAGGCAAGGAAAACCTATGTTAGGCCATTCCAGGAAAGTAAACGCAAGCAAGGCAAATTCTGGCAAGGCAAACCAAGGAAAATCCAGGGAAGGCAAATTCAGGCAAGGAAAATCCAGGCAAGACAAAGCAAGGCAAATCCAGGCAGAACAAGACAAGGAAAATCAAGGCAAGGCAAGGCTAATCCTGGCCAGAAAAATCCAGGCACGGCAAGGCAACACAAATTCAGGCAAGGCAAATCAAGACAAGGCTAGGCAAGGCAAATCCAGGCAAGGCACACGCAGGTGAGTTAAGACAAGGAAAGGCAAATCCAGGCAGAGCAAGTCAAATTAAATCTAGGAAAGGCAAATCCAGGAAAGGAAGGGCAAGGCAAATCCAGTTAAGGCAAATTCAGGCAAGGTTAGGAAAAGCAAATCAAGGCAAGGCAAATCCAGGCAATGGAAACCCAGGGAATGCAAGGTAAGGCGAATTCAGTCAAGGCAAATCCAGACAAGGCAAGGCAAAGCAAATCCAATCCAGGCAAGGCAAGACAAGCAAGGCAAATTTTGGCAAGATAATGCAAGGCAAAGCCACAGAAGGCAACTCCAGGCAAGGCAAGGCAAGGCAAAGCAAATCCATGCAAGAGAAGGCAAGGCAAATCCAGGAAAGGCAAATCCAGGCAGAGCAAGGCAAGGCAAATAGAGGCAAGGCAAGTCAAGGTAAATCCAGGCAAGAAAAATTCAGACAAGACAAGGCAAGACAAATCCAGACAATCAAATCCAGGCAAGGCTAGGCAAGAAAAATTCAGGCAAGGCACAAGCAATCTAGTTAAGGCAAAAAAAGGCAAATTCTGACAAGGCAAGGCAAATTTAATCTAGGAAAGGCAAATCAAGGCAAGGCAAATCCAGGTAAGACAAATTGAGCCAAGGCAAATCCAGGCAATGCAAAGCAAGGCAAATCCAGAGGAGGCAAGGCAAAACAAATCCAGAAAAGGCAAATCCAGGCACGGCAAGGCAAGGCAAATGCAGGCAAGGTAAATTCAAACAAGGGAAATTCAGACAAGACAAGAAATGGCAAATCCAGGCAAGGCAAATCCGAGCAATTCAAAAGAAAGCAAATCCAGGCAAGGCCAATCCAGGCAAGGCAAATACAGGCATTGCGGGCAAGGAAAAACCAGGCAAGGGAAATCCAGGGAAGGCAAGGCAAAATAAATTTAGAAAAGGCAAATCCAGGCCAAGCAAGACAAAGGAAATGCAGGCAAGGCAAATCCAGGCAAGGAAAAGAAAGCAAATCTGGGAAAGGCAAATGCAGGGAAGGTAAGACAAGGCAAATCCAGGCGAGGGAAATCTAGTCAAGACAAGGCAAGAAAAATCCCTGTAAGACAAATTCTGGCAAATCTAGGATAGGCAAATTCAGGCAAAGCAAATCAAGGCAAGGCAAGGCAAGGCAAATCCAGGGAAGGCAAGACAAGGCAAATGTAGGCCAGATCAATCCAGGCAAGGCAAGAAAAGCAAGGCAAATCCAGGCAAGGAAAAGCGAGGCAAATCAAGGGAAGGTAAATCCAGGAAGACAAGGTAAGAAAAATTCAGGCAAGGGAATTTCAGGCAAGACAAGGCAAGGCAAATCCAGGCAAGGCAAATCCAGACAGAACAAGCAAGGCAAAACGAGGCAAGGAAAGGCAAGGCAAATCCAGGAAAGAGAAATCCAAGCAAGGCAAGGCAAGACAAATGCAGGCAAGGCAAATTCAGTCAAGTCAATGCAAAGAAAATCCAGGCAAGGCTAATTCAGGCAAGTCAAAAAAGGCAATTCCAGGCAAGGCAAACGCCAGCAATGCAACGCAAGGAAAATTAAGGCAAGACAAATTCTGGCAAGGTAAGGCACGAAAAATCCAGGCAAGGCAAATCTAGATAAGGCACATCAAGGCAAATCCAGGCAAGGCAAAAGAAGGCAAATCCAGTCATTGCAAATCCAGAAAAGGCAAGAGAATGCAAATTTATTCAAGGCAAATCCAGGCAAGGCAAATCGAGATAATGCAAGGCAAGGCAAATCCAGGCAAGGCACATGCAGGCAAGCAAGGCAAGACAAATTCAGGCAAGGCAAACCTAGGCTAGGTACAGCAAGGCAAATGCAGGCAAGGAAAATCTAGACAAGGCAAATCCATGCAAGGAGAGTCAAGGTAAATCCAGGCAAGGCAAGGCAAGGCAAACCCCGGCAAGGCAAATCCAGGCAAGGCAAATGCAGGAAAATGCAGGCTAGAAAAATCCATGCACGGCAAAT
>JAPYYA010004789.1:0-11424 GCA_028533165.1 Leontopithecus rosalia | reverse complement strand
AGAGAGGCAGGGAGGAAGAAAAGGGTAGAGGAAGGGAGAAAAGAGAGAAAAGCAGGGGAGAAGTGGGAGCAGAGGGAAGAAGGGAGGGAGCGGGGAGGAAGGGGAAGGAGGGGGAAATGGAGAAGGAAGGAGGGAGGGGATGGAGGAGGGGGAAGGAGAGGGGAAATGGGGGAGAGGGAGGGAGAGAGGAGTAGGGAAAGAGGGGAGATGAGGAGGAAGAAGGAGGGAGGAGTGGGGAGAGGAGGGGGAATGGAGGGAGAGGGAGGGAGGGAGGAGTGAGGACAAGGGAGATGAGGGGGAAAGGGAGGAGGAGGGGAGAGAGGAGGAGGAGAAAGGTGAGAGGAAGGGGTACAGGGAGGGGAGATCGGGGAAAGGGAGGAAGAGGAGGAAAGGGAGGGAGAGACGAGGGGCCTGGTGGCAGCTGCTGTCACCATCTCATTTGAAGCATGTCAATACCGTAATGTCTGGTGTCCTGAACCTGCATGTTCTGGCTGAATCACAACCAGGGAAGAAGTTGCAGGTATGCAGGGGAAGCCAGTAGGGGAAAGAAACGAAGCTGGACTGTGAATTAGGGGCTGGAGTCTCATTTATCCCCCGTCCCTTGGCCCCAGGATGTAGGAGTCTTGGAGGATGAAGCTGTTCTGCCTGGACCACTCATCCTGCCTACGTCGCTCAGCTGATATTGTGCATCGGGCCACCTGCAAGCTGGCTGTGCCTGGGGCCCCAGCAGCAAGCTCCACCCAGAGCCAGGCTGGCCGCGTGGGCCCGGATGCTGGCCTGGGCCCTCAGGTTCCTCCTCTGCACCTGCAGCCGGCCCTTCCGATGGAGCTCTGTGGGCCAGGCCTGGCTGCTGTTCTGGGTGAGGACAGAGGTCACGCTGCACACACCAATGCCATTCCCTGCCTTCTCATGCTTGTCCCGCAGGAGGAAACCCAGCACAGCTGAGGCAGTAGTGGCTCTGAGGATGCCTGCAGAGGATGGGAGAGAAGAACAGAGCAGGGGGTGGCTCAGGGAACCGAGCTGCTTTGGAGAGGAGGGAAAAGAATTTGGGGGTAGGAAGATGCTAGGTTCATGATGTCACACTTGTAACTCATGTCAGAAATGTCACATTTGTAGGCCGGGCGCGGTGGCTCACACCTGTAATCCCAGCACTTTGGGAGGCCAGGGTGGGTGGATCATGAGGTAAAGAAAACAAGACCATCCTGGCCAACACGGTGAAACCCCGTCTCTACTAAAATACAAAAATTAGCTGGGCATGGTGGGGCATGCCTGTAGTCCAGCTACTTGGGAGGCTGAGGCAGGAGAATCGCTTGAACCCAGGAGGCGGGGGTTGCAGTGAGCCGAGATCGTGCCATTGCACTCCAGACTGGGTAAGAGAGTGATACTCCCTCTCAAAAAAAAAAAAAAAAAAGGAAAAGAAATGGCACATTTGCTAAATCCATCAAATTATAGCAGCTCCTGCACAGGATACTCTGAAAATCAAGCAAGCTGATTTGCAAAATAATACAGAAAATCTGAATAGCTCTATATTTATATGTTCTCCAAAAATGTCCCACAGAGAACCTCCGGATGTCCTCACTGGTAGAGTCTATCAGACATTTAGGGAACATCACCACCAATCTCATGCAACTCTTTCAAAAAAGAAAAAAGAGCAGAATCATCAACTTGGTTTATGAAATCAGCATAAACCTCATACCAAACCTGACAAGAGCTTTGCAGAAAAGGAAAATTACAACCCAATAGTGCTGTGAACCCAGATACCAATTTTTTTTTTTTTGAGACGGAGCCCCACTGTTGACTCTGTTGCCAGGCTGGAGTGCAGTGGTGCGACCTCAGCTCACTGCCACCTCCGCCTCCCAGGTTCAAGCAATTCTGCCTCAGCCTCCGGAGTAGCTGGGACCACAGGCATCCACCACCACGCCCAGCTAATTTTCATGTTTCTAGTAGAGATGAAGTTTCCCCATGTTGGCCAGGACGGTCTCAATCTCCTGACCTCATGATCCACCTGCCTCAGCCTCCCAAAGTGCTGGGATTACAGGTGTGAGTCACCGCATCCAGCCCACAGATACCAACTTTCTTAACAAAGTATTAGGAAACCAAATTCAATTACATACAGAAAGAAAAATACTTATGAAATAATGGAGGGAATCCCACTAAAGGAAGGTTGGTCTCACACTGAAGACCGATTTAATTCACTCTATTAACCAAATGAAAGTGGAAAACCATGTAAATAGGTACGAGATTCAGAAAAGGCAACTGACTACATTCAACGCCCATTCTTAAGAATTAATAAAGACTGGCCAGGTGTGGTGGCTCATGCCTATAATCCCAGCACTTTGCAGGGCTGAGGCAGGCAGATCACTTGAGGCCAGGAGTTCGAGACCAGCCTGGCCAACGTGGTGAAACTCTGTCTCTAGTAAGACTACAAAAATTAGCCAGGTGTGGTGGCAGATGCCTGTAATTCCAGCTACTTGGGAAGCTACCGCAGGAGAAGCACTTGAACCCAGGAGGCGGAGGTTTCAGGGAGCTGAGATTGCACCACTGCACTCCAGCCTGGGAGACAGAGCAGGACTGTCTCTAAAAAACACACACTCTGCAATCTGATAAAGAACATCTATGTAAAACCAATGGCAAACATTAAAACTATTTCCGGAAATTTTGAACATTGTCCTTGTAAGACTAAGAACAAGGTGAGAATTTCTGCTCTTAGCATTTTTATTCATATTATCCTGTAGTTCTTTCTCACTGCAATAAGAAAACAAAAAACTTCAGGGGCATAAAAATATCGGACCAGGCCTGCTGGCTCATGCCTATGATCCCAGCACTTTGGGAGGTTGAGGTAAGAGGATTGTTTAAACTCAGGTGTTCCAGACCAGCCTGGGCAACAAACAGAGACCATGCCTTTAAAAAAAGTTATCTGGGCATGGTGGATGCACCTGCAGTCCCAGCTATTTGGGAGGTTAAGGCAGGAGGATTGCTTGAGCCCAGGAATTTGAGGCTACAGTGAGCCATGATTGTGCCACCACACCTCAGTCTGGGTGACAAAACAAGGCCCCACCTAAAAAAAAAAAAAAAGCATAAAAATCAAAATGGAAGAAAACATTCCATTCCAGAATATATAAAGAGTATCTACAATTCAATAAAAGACTTTAAAAATGGAGGAAAAAATTGATCTGACCCATCTCAAAGGAAGCTACATGAACAAATAACATACATGAAAACATGATCAACATCATTCATCAACAAAAAAATGCAAATGAAAGCCACAAAGAGAGACCACTAGACATTTAAATGGTTATTTCTCTGAGACAGGGTCACACTCTGTTGCCCGGGCTGGAATGCAGTGATGCAATCATGGCTTGCTGCAACCTCAGCCTTCCAGGCTCAAACGATCCTCCCACCCCAGTCTCCACGTAGCTGGGACTACAGGCATGTGCCACCACATCCCGCTAATTTCCAAAATTTTTGCAGTGACAGTCTGCTTATGTTGCCCAGATTGGTCTCAAACTCCTAGCCTCGAGCAATCTGCCCTCCTCAGCCTCCCAGCGTGCTGGGATTACAGGTTTGAGCCACTGCTTCCAGCTGAGATTTGCACATTTCATTGCATGTAAATTTACATGACCAGAGGAAGGGAGGGAGGGAGACTAAGAGACGGGGAGAACCATAAGCAAATACCGAGCTTTCGTTCGTGATGTGCGCGCTAATCCATTCAGGGGTAAGGTGTTCTGATGTCTACAACTCACTCTAAAAAGCATCAGTAAGAACATATGTGGATGTTTTGCAGGACAGGGGTCTGGATGCAGACCCCAAGAGAGGCTTCCTGGATCTCAGACCAGAAGGAATTCAGGGCCAGTCCATGCTGCAAAGCAAAAGCAAGTTTATTAAGAAAGGAATAATGGGTATTCCAGACAGAGCAGCCACCAGGGCTGCTGGCTGCCTGTTTTTATGGTTATTTCTTGATTATATACAGAGGGTGGGTTATTCATGCCTCCCGCTTTGTATTTATTTATTTATTTTATTTGAGATTTTTTTTTTTTGGCTGTTATATGTGAATTTTTGGTGCCACAAAAGAAGTAGCACTCGAATATCAATTTCCTCAGCAAGGCCATTTACCTTTTTTTTTTTTTTTTTTTTTTTGAGACAGAGCCTCACTCTGTTGCCCCGGCTGGAGTGCAATGGTGTGGTCTCAGTTCACTGCAATCTCTGCCTCCTGCGTTCAAGTGACTCTCCAGCCTCAGACTTCCAGTAGCTGGGATTACAGATGTCCACAACCACGCTCAGCTAATTTTTGTATTTTTAGTAGAAGACAGGGTTTCACTGTGTTGGCCAAGATTGTTTCAAATTCCTGAACTCATGATCCACCCACCTTGGCCTCCCAAAGTGCTGGAATTATAGGCGTGAGCTACCATGCCTGATCAAGGCAATTTACTTCTATAGAAGGGTGCAGCTTACAGATGGAAAAATGGCAAGCACACAGCTGGACAAGGGAGAGGAAGGGGCTCTTATTCCTGACACGGGTAGCCCCCACTGCTGTGTCATTCTCCTATTGGCTAGGCTTAGACTGCACAGTCTAAGCTAATTCTGATTGGCTGTTTTAAAGAGAGCAGGGGTATGAGCCGGAGTGGTGGGGTGGGTAGTTTGGCAGGAAGGATGGTTATGGAACAGTTCAGAGCAGGTGACCAGGGGTGACTCACATCAAAGCAGTGACCAGGACAGAAGACCAGAACAGGTGACCAGGATGAGTCAGGATGGAGCAGGGGGCTGGTAACAGATGTGAACTACCGATTAGAACTGGTGGAAAGGTTGTTTACTGAAACTGCAAGGAAGTTAAACTTCAAAATGGACAATTAAAGAATGAGAGAGCTGGATATACTGACACACTGATTCTTTGGAGAGAAACTTAGAGTTCACTGTACCTAACACTGCCCAGGTTGGGCAGTGGAGTGATCTTGGCTCACTGCAACCTCCATCTCCCAGGTTAAAGCAATTATCTTGCCTCAGCCTCCCGAGTATTGGGGATTACAGGCATGTACACCATGCCCAGCTAATTTTTTCTGTATTTTTAGTAGAGACGGGGTTTCTCCATATTGGCCAGGCTGGTCTTGAATTCCTGACCTCAGGTGATACACCTGCCTCAGTCTCCCAAAGTGCTGAGATTACAGGCATGAGCCACCACACCTGGCCCATACCTCCCCTTTTTCAGACCATATAGGGTAACTTCCTGATGTTGCCATGGCATCTGTAAACTGTCATGGTGCTGATGGGAGTGCAGTAATGAGGAAGACCAGAGGACACTCTCGTCGCCATCTTGGTTTTGGTGGGTTCAGCCGGCTTCTCTACTACAACGTGTTTTATCAGCAAGGTCTTTATGACCTGTATCTTGTGCCAACCTCCGATCTCATCCTGGGATTTAGAATATGCCTTAACTTCTGGGAACGCATGTTAGATATAGTGAACTCCAAGTTTCTTCTCAAAGAATCAGCATGTCAATAAGTTCAGCTCTCTTGTTCTTCAATTCTCCAGTTTAAAGTTTAACTTCCTGGTTCTCTTGTCTCTAGTTTCAGTAAACAACTTTCCCACCAGTTCTAATCAGTAGTTCACATCTGTTCCCCTGGTCACCTGCTCTGACCTGAGTCATCACTGGTCACCAGCTCTAACCAGTCTAGTAACCGTCTTTCCTACCAAACTACCCACTCCACCACTCCAGCTGGTACCCCTGCCCTCTTTAAAATAGCCAATTGGAATTAGCTTCGACGGTGCTGTCTAACGCCAGCCAAGAGGAGAATGATATGGCAGTAGGGGCAATCTCCGTCAGGGTTAGGGACACCTTCCCCTCCCTTGTCCACGTGTGTACGCTCACTGTTGCTCCATCTGTGAGCCAAATTTTCTATAGAAGTAAATTTCCTTGCTGAGAAAATTTATATTCGAGTGCTACTTCTTTTATGGCACTGAAAATTTATACATCACATGCAGCCCAGTAGTTCTCAGACTCTTTTTAACCCAGATCCCATTCAAGATGGAGTTGCTCTGGTTTACACACTTCTGACAGGTGGATAGTGCATAGGGGATAAGGAAAATAAAGCAAAATGCAAACAATTATAATAGTTAGGTGGGGGGCACGTGGGTGTTTGCCATACAGTTTGACTTTTCTCTATGCTGAGGCAGAGTGGGAGGGAGAGAAGCCATCTTGCAGGTACTCCCAGGAGGTAAATCTAGAAAAATTGGGCACTGAAATAAATCATGATCATCATGGATTACAGAATAAAACAGGAATCCATGAGTCTGTACTGAGGTTAAGAAAGGAAGGAAAGGGGGAGGGTGGCACGGTTTGGATCTGTGTCCCCAACAACTCCATGTTGAACTGTAATCCCCAGTGTGGGAGGCGGGGCCTGGCGGGAGGCGGGGCCTGGCGGGAGGCAGCTGGATCACTGGGAGCGGATTTCTCAAACGGTTTAGCAGCATCCCCTCGGTACCGTCCTTGTGACCATGAGATCTGGTTGTTTAAATGCATGTAGCGGCACACCCCTCTTTCTCTTAATCCTGCTCTGGCCTGTGACGTGCTGACAGCACTCCCACCTCAAGAAGCAGATGCACCAGGCTTCCAGTACAGCCTGAAGAGCTCTGAGCCAATGTCTTGATCCAGTCTCAGGTATGTTATAGCAGTGCAAGGACAGACTAAGACAGAAGGGAAGGGAAGGGCCGAGGGAGTGAGCAGGGAAAGCGTTCTACCCTGAGCAATACATTATTATTATTTTTGAGACACTCACTCTGTCTCCCAGGCTGGAGTGCAGTGGTGTGATCTTGGCTCACTGCAACCTCCACCTCCCGTGTTCAAGTTATTCTCATGCCTCAACCCGCTGAGTAGCTGGGACTACAGGCATGTAACACCACGCCTGGCAAATTTTTATATTTTCATTAGCGACAGGGTTTCACCATGTTGGTCAGGCTGGTCTTTAACTCCTGGCCTCAAGTGATCCTCCTGCCTCAGCCTCCTGAAGTGCTGGGATTACAGACATGAGCCACCACACCTGGCCTCTAAGCAATAAATTTTTTTAGGAATTAGAAAAATCCCCATTTGGCAATCATCATAGCAGGAACAGACAGACCAGCATCATCAGTGGACGCCAAACCTAGGTTCACAATTTGATGAGAGCACAGAAAACTTACATGACTTCCAAGTATCTCAGCACAATTACTTATTAATTACAAAGGAAACAACTAAGAGCTTTACAGCCAAGAAAGCTGGCAGACCCCACCTTAATCAAGAGATCAAAGCTAATGTCACCAATGCTATACAAGTAGACAGCAGGTGCCACCTGACAGGAGGCTGCCTCACTTCTGCGGTGTCCTACCAACAGGCTTCCTTGAATGCGGGCACCGGGAAGCATCACTCAAACCCAGATGGAGGCTGTTTCACAACATGACTGTCCCGTACCCTGCAAAATGTAAGTATCAGCCAGGCACGGTGGCTCACACCTGTAATCCCAGCACTCTGGGAGCTGAGGCAAATGGATCACTTCAGACCAGGTGCTTGAGACCAGCCAGGCCAACATGGTGAAACACCGTTCTCTACCAAAATTACAAAAACATTAGCCAAATATGATGCTGTGTTCCTGTAATCCCAGCTACTTGGGAGGCTGAGACAGCAAAATCACTTGAACCTGAGAGGCAGAGGTTGCTGTGACCTTAAATCACTCCACTGCACTCCAGCCTGGTGGATAAGAGCAAACTCTCTCATAAAACAAAAAGAGAAAGAATTATCATGTCTGCAACCTAGGAAAACACAAGTCGGGAATAAAATAATAAATGGAGAATACATACATATACATATAGAGAGAATATGAATATGAGAACGATAAATGAAATGTAACATGTTAGCTACTGATTGATCTGGGCAAAGGACCTGTGGGATTCTTTGTACTATTCTGGCAACTTTTCTACAAGTCTAGTGTGACATCAAAATAAGTTGTTTTCAAAAAAAATATGCCTAGAAACCCTGCACACAACTCTCTCTCCTGGAGATACACAATGTCCATTAGCATGTTAAAGGCTCTGACAAGTCCTGCATAAGGAACGCTGTTCGGTTTTTAGTTAGTAGATTTTGTCAGAATGCCTATTTGTTTCTCACAAAGGAGAATCATCTATACCCCTTTATCTAAAACTGCGTATTTGCCAGTGTGAGATGCCGGAAATGGAACATCAGTGGGCTTGGGTAGACTGAATCTGCTCTGCAGTTCCACAGAAAGTGCTTGCCCCTGCCCCATGGTGTTCCCCAGGCCCTCACCCTCTCGAAGTGTCTCCTCCTGCTTCAGCCTTCCTGTGAGTGTCAGGAGGCGGGGCATTGCTGCGCAGCCAGCCACCGTGTGCCGGGTTTGGCTCTGTACAGTCAGACCTGGCCTCCCCTCCTTTTCTCAGATGCCTTGAGGAGCAGTTTTGCCATGTTCTGGTCCAGTAGTGCCTTGGAAAACAGCTAAATCCAAGACAGTGAAGTAAGGGGGTTAAGATCAGGCTTCCTAGTCAGGCAAACCTGGGTTCCAAATAACAGGATAACCTTGGACAAGGACGTAACCTCTCTGAGCATCAGCTTCTTCTTCTGGAAAATGAAGAATAAAGTGGACATACTGATACTGAGCATTTTTTGGAGGACGGGGAGACTCTCGCCCAGGCTGGAGTGCAGTGGCACAATCTCGGCTCACTGCAACTTCCACCTCTGAGGCTCAAGAGATTCTCCCGTCTCAGCCTTCCGAGTAGCTGGGATTACAGGCCCCTGCCACCACACCTGGCTAATTTGTGTATTTTTCATAGAGACAGGGTTTCAGCATATTGGCCAGGCTGGTCTTGAACTCCTGACCTCAGGTGATCCATCTGCCTCAGCCTCCCAAAGTGCTGGGACTACAGGCATGAGCCACTGTGCCTGGCCTTGAACTGAAATTGATATTGATACTGACAGGTACTCACCCAGGTGTGACAGAGTATGTTTCCACCTATGGCCACCTCTTGCCACACACTCTCCTGCAGTGTGACTTTGCCACTCCAGCATTAAGATGCGAGATCTATTTTCTCTCCCTTTGAGTCAGGGAAAGCCTTGTGACCTGTGTTTTGGTCAATAGAATGTGGCAGAAGTGACACTGTAGAACTTTCAACACTGGGCCCTAAGATCTGCAAATTTCACCTTCCACAGGAATGCTTCCTCTTGGAACCCAGACACCTTGGTAGGAAGTCTGAACAACCTGAGACTGCCATGATGTGAGGAAGCCCAAGCAGCCACTTGAAAAGAGAGAAAGGGGGTTGCATGTGGAAAAGCACCAAGGTGCCAGACATGGGAAGGAAGCCGCCACTCCGTCCTCAGCCCATGCACACATCTGGCTGGTAACTGACTCAGCTGAAGTCTGATGTCAGTGAAGAGTCCCAGAGAATGACCCCTGCCAATGCACATAGAGCAGAACTGCCTAAGCCTTGTGGAAATTTCTGACCCACAAAATGGTGGCACACAAAACGGTTGTTCTTTAATCTCCAGGCTTTGGGGTAGCTCACTATGCAGCAATATCTAATCAACACACTCTCTGCCATGCACTGTGCACTTTAGATGCACTGTCTCACTCCTTACAAAAGCCCTGTGAGTTCTGAGAATACTATGATCTCCAATATACACATGAGGAAACGGGTAGACAGAGAGTAACATGTCCAACACTCAAATAAGCAGTTAGCAGTGCCTAAGACACAGGGCTGTTTAGAATTAAATGAATTTTGGAATACAAGGTGCCTGCTCCTGGGTCATAATGAGTGATTGATATATGTGAGAAAAGGAACAGACTCATGAAGCTTGACGTTAAACTGGCTAGAAAATTGGGGCAGGGGACACAGCTCCTATCATCACACAGTGAATTCCTTATGTGACACCATGAGAGAGATTTCCCTTGAGCTTCACCAGCAGGAACAAGATGAGCCATGCATTTGGTGGTGCACAGCTATGGAGCGTGTGCACACACTTCCTGAGGGCCACTGCAAATACTACTACTTGTTGGTTTCTCTCTTTGCCTTGGCTGCTAGGAAATTCAGAGCCAAATCATCAGCTGAGCTCTAAAAAACACAGAGGAATTCATGGCATCCAATTTGTTTGCTGATATTACATTCAGCATTCTTCCCATTTTTTCTATTTCTCTTTTCCCTTTCCCCAGCTTCCTCGTGTATCTTTTAAAAATCTAGAACAAGGGCTGGCAAAGTACAGCTTGTGGGCCAAAAGTGGCCCACCACTTGTTTTTCTAAATAAAGTTTTATTGGAACACAGTCATACACATTATTAATGAATTGTCTATGACACTCTTGTGCCGCAACAGCAGGGTTGCATAGTTGCAACAGAGACCATATGGTCCGCAAAGCTGAAAATATTTACCATCTGGCCTTTTACTGAAAGTCAGCCAACTCCTGACCTAGAACAAGGTACATTTTAATAATTTGCCTCAAATCCTTTTTAGACTAGGGATAATGGTGGGCAGTTGGACAGGTGGGTGGACAGACAGCTATGGTGGCAGTTCTGAGGAAAAGGTTATCTAGGACCGTGTCCACAGCCCAGGGGCTCCTTAAGTCCATGCCAAAGCTGGAACAAACCTGGGATAATAAAGGTCATTTTTTCAAGAAATAGTTTTGCTCTTTTTGCCCAGGCTTAAATGCAATGACATGATCTTGGCTCATCGCAACCTCTGCCTCATGGATTCAAGCAATTCCCCTGCCTTAGCCTCCTGAGCAGCAGGGATTACAGACATACACCATCACACTTGACTAATTTTGTATTTTCAGTAGAGACAGGGTTTCTCCATGTTGATCAGGCTGGTCTGGAACTCCCGACCTCAGATGATCAGCCCGCCTCAGCCTCTTGAAGTGCTGGAATTACAGGCATGAACCACCATGCCCAACTCACAGAGGAAATATTTAATGGAGACCCAGTTTGTACCAAAATGTGCAGTACTCAAAACAGCAGCACCACACAGTGATAAAACAGGAAATAACAGTACTCAGAACAGCAGCATAACACAGTGATGTAACAGGAAATAACAGTACTCAGAACCGCAGCACCACACAGTGATGTAACAGAAAATAACAGTACTCAGAACCGCAGCACCACACAGTGATGCACAGGAAGCAACAGTACTCAGAACAGCAGCACCACACAGTGATGTAACAGGAAATAACAGTACTCAGAACTACAGCACCACACAGTGATGTAACAGGAAATAACAGTACTCAGAACCGCAGCACCACACAGTGATATAATAGGAAATAACAGTACTCAGAACCACAGCACCACACAGTGATGTAACAGGAAGTAAGAGTACTCAGATCTGCAGCACCACACAGTGATGTAATAGGAAATAACAGTACTCAGAACAGCAGCATCACACAGTGACGTAACAGGAAATAACAGTA
>JAPYYA010004788.1:0-11424 GCA_028533165.1 Leontopithecus rosalia | reverse complement strand
ATTACTGGGTATATATCCAAAGGACCATAAATTGTTGTACTATAAGGACACATGCACATGAATGTTCATTGCAGCACTGTTTGCAATAGCAAAGACCTGGAACCAACCCAAATGCCCATCGATGATAGACTGGACTGGGAAAATGTGGCACATATACACCATGGAATATTATGCAGCAATCAAAAATGATGAGTTCGTGTCCTTTGTAGGGACATGGATGAACCTGGAGAACATCATTCTCAGCAAACTGACATGAGAACAGAAAATTAAGTACCACATGTTCTCACTCATAGGTGGGTGTTGAACAATGAGAACACATGGACACAGGGAGGAGAGCACTACACACTGGGGTCTGTTTGGGGGGATAGGGGAGGGACAACAGGGGATGGGGAGTTGGGGAGAGATAGCATGGGGAGAAATGCCAGATATAGGTGAAGGGGAGGAAGGCAGCAAATCACACTGCTACGTGTGTACCTATGCAACTATCTTGCATGTTCTTCACATTTACCCCAAAACCTAAAATGCAATTTTAAAAATTTCAAATATATGGAACCAACTTATATGCCCATCAACAAATGAGTGGACAAAAAAAAGGTGGTATAGCATTCCTATACACCAATAACAGAATAACAGAGTGCCAAATCAAGAATGAACTGCCATTCACAATTGCTACAAAGAGAATAAAATACCTAGGAATACAACTAATAAAGGATGTAAAGGACCTCTTCAAGGAGAACTACAAACCACTGCTCAAGGAAATAAGAGAGGACACAAACAGAGGAAAAGCATTTCATGCTTATGATTGGAAGAATCAATTTTATGAAAATGGCCATACTGCTGAAAGTACTTTATAGATTCACCACTATCCCCATCAAGCTAGCAATGACCTTCTTCACAGAACTTGAAAAAAAAACACCTTAAACTTCATATGGAACCAAAAGAGAGCTTACATAGCCAAGACAATCCTAAGCAAAAGGAACAAAGTTAGAGGCATCACACTACCTGACTTCAAACTATGCTACAAGACGACAGTAATCAAAACAGCTTGGGACTGGTACCAAAACAGAGATATAGACAAATGGAACAGAACAGAAGCCTTGGAGGCAACGCCACACATCTACAATCATCTGAGCTTTGACAAACCTGACAAAAACAAGCAATGGGAAAAGGATTCCATGTTTAATAAATGATGTTGGGAAAACTGGCTAGCCATGTACAAAAAGCAGAAACTGGACCCCTTCCTGACACCTTACACTAAAATTAACTACAGATGGATTAAAGACTTAAACATAAGACCTAACACCATAAAATCCCTAGAAGAAATCCTAGGCCAAACCATTCAGGACATAGGCATAGGGAAGGACTTCATGACCAAAACACCAAAAGCAATGGCAACAAAAGCCAAAATAGACAAATAGAATCTAATTAAACTCCAGAGCGTCTGTACAGAAAAAGAAACAATCATTACAGTGAACCAGCGACCAACAGAATGGGGAAAAATTTTGCAGTCTACCCATCTGACAAAGGGCTAATATCTAGAATCTACAAAGAACTAAAACAGATTTATGAGAAAAAAACAAACTCATTCAAAAGTGGGCAAAGAATATGAACAGACACATTTCCAAAGAAGACATATATGAGGCCAAGAAACATATAAAAAAATGCTCATCATCACTGGTTATTAGAGAAATGCAAATCAAAACTACATTGAGATACCATCTCACACCAGTAAGAATGGGGATCATCAAAAAATCTGGAGAGAACAGATGCTGGAGTGGATGTGGAGAAATAGGAACACTTTTACACTGTTGGTGGGAGTGTAAACTAGTTCAACTATTGTGAAAGTCAGTGTGGCAATTCCTCAAGGATCTAGAAATAGAAATTCCATTTGATCCAGCAATCCCATTACTGGGTATATATCCAAAGGACTATAAATTGTTCTATTATAAAGACACATGGACACATATGTTCATTGTGGCACTCTTTACAATAGCAAAGACCTGGAACCAATACAAATGGTTCCAACGCATCAATGATAAACTGGACAAGGAAAATGTGGCACATATACACCATGGAATACTATACAGCCATAAGAAAGAATGAGTTTGTGTCCTTTGTAGGGACATGGATGAATCCGGAAACCATCATTCTCAGCAAACTGACACAAGAACAGAAAATCAAACACCACATGTTCTCACTCATAAGCGTGTGTTGAACACTGAGAACACATGGACATAGGGAGGGGAGTATCATATACTGGGGTCTGTTGGGACTAGGGGAGGGATGGTGGGGGGTGGGGAGGTCAGGGAGAGATAACATGGGGAGAAATGCCAGATATAGGTGACAGGGGAATGGAGGCAGCAAACCACCTTGCCATGTATGCACCAATGCAACAATCCTGCATGATCTGCACATGTACCCCAGAACCTAAAGTACAATTTTAAAAAGGCAGCATATATACACTATGGAATACTACACAGCCATAAGAAAGAGTTAAATAATGTCTTTGCAGCAACTTGGATGGAGCTGGAAACCATTATTTTAAGTGAAGTAACTCAGGAATGGTAAGCCAAATACCGTATGTTCTCACTTATAAGTGGGAGCTAAGCTATGGGTATGCAAAGGCATTCAGAGTGATATAATGGACTATGGAGACTCAGGGAGAGGGTGGGAATGGGGAGAATGAATAAAAAATTACATATTGCATACAATGTCTCATATTGTGGTGATGTTTTGGTGATGGGTGATATGGTTTGACACTGTGTCCCCACCCAAATCTCATTTTGAATTGTAATTCCCAATGTTGGGGGAGAGATCTGGTTGGATGTGATTGGATTATAGGGACTGATTTCTCCTATGCTGTTCTTATGATAGGGAGTGAGTTCTTATAAGATCTGATTGTTTAAACGTGTGTGGCACTTCCCTCCTTATTCTCTGTCTCCCCTGCCACCATGTGAAGAAGGTCCTTGCTTCCCCTTTGCCTTCCACCATGACTGTAAGCTTCCTGAGGCCTCCAAGTAATGCTTCCTGTGTGAGGCAATTAAACCTCTTCTCTTCACAAATTACCTAGTCTCAAGTAGTTCTTTATTGCAATGTGAAAACAGATTAATACAGAAAATTGGTATCAGGAATGTAGGGCATCACTATGAAGATATTCAAAAATGTGGAAGCAACTTTGGAACTGCCTAATGGGCAGAGGTTGGAACAGTTTGGAGGGCTCAGAAAACAGGAAAAGGTGGGAAAGTTTGAAACTTCCTAGATATTTGTTGAATGGTTTTGACCAAAATGCTGATAGGGATATGGACAATGAAGTCAAGCCTGGTCTCAGATGGAGATGAGGAACTTACTAGGAACTGAAGTAAAGGTCACTCTTGCTATGCTTTAGAAAAGAGGCTGGCAGTGTTTTTCCCATACCCTAGACTTGTTAAACTTTGAACTTGAGAGAGATGATTTGGTGTATCTGGCAGAAGAAATGGATAAGCAGCAAATTATTCAAGACATGACTTGGCTGTTTCTAAAATCATACACTGATATGTGTGAACAAATCGATGGTCTGAAATTTGAACTTATATTTGAAAGGGAAGCAGAAAATAAAAGTTTGGAATATTTGCAGCCTAACTATATGGTAGAAAACATAAAACCATTTTCTGGAAAAAAATTGAAGCCAGCTGCAGAAATTTGTATAAGTAACAAGGAGCTGAATGTTAATAGCCAAGACAATGAGGAAAATGTCTCCAGGGTATTTCAAAAACTTTCATGGCAGCCTCTCCTATTCCAGGCCTGAATGCCTAGGAAAGAAAGATCGTTTTATGGGTTGGGCCCAGGGCCTCGCTGTTCTGTACAGCCTTGGTACATGGGATGCCATGCATCCCAGCTGCTCTATCTCCAGTCATGGCTAAAGGAGGCATATATACAGCTTACATTATGTCTTCAGGGGGTGCAAGCCCCAAGCCTTGGTGGCTTCTATCCTTTGAAGGGTGTTGTTGGGCCTGTGGATTCATAGAACATGAGAGTTGAGGTTTGGGAACCTCAGTCTAACTTTCAGAGGATATATGGAAACACCTGGATGTCCAGGCCAGAAATCCACCACAGCAGAGCCCTCAGAGAACTTCTCATTAGCGCAGCATGGAGGTGAAGTGTGAGTTTGGAGCTCTCATACTTACTCCCCACTGGGACACTGCCTGGTGGTGCTGTGAGACAAGAACCAGTGTCCTCCAGACCTCAGGATGGTAGACCCACCAACAGCTGGCACTGTGTGCATGGAAAAGCCACAGGCATTCAATGCCAGCCTGTGAATGCAGCTGCAGGCGCTGGACCCTCTAGAGCCACAAAGCCACAGCTGCCAAAGGCCTTGGGAGCCCACCCCCTGCATCAGTCTAACTGTTTGTGAGACACAGAGTCAAAGGAGATTATTTCAGAGCTTTAATATGTAATATAGTTGCCCAAGGCTTTGGGAGCCCACCCCTTGCATCAGCCTGCTCTTGTTGTGAGACATGGAGTCAAAGGAGATTATTTCTGAGCTTTAAGATGTAGTGGCTGCCCTGCTGGGTTTTTGACTAGCATAGGACCTGTAGCCCCTTCATTTTGGCCAATTTCTCCCATTTGGAACAGGATCACTTATGCAATGCCTGTACCCTCACTGTATCTTGGAAATGAGGAATAATTTTTCATTTTACAAGCCTATAGGTGAAAGGGACTTGCCTTGTCTCAGATAAGACTATGGACTTGGACTTCTGGGTTAATTTTGGAAAGAGTCAAGACTTTGAAGGACTGTTTGGAAATCATGATTCTGTTTTGAACTGTGAGAGGAACATGCGATTTGGGAGGAACCAGGGGTGGAATGATATGTTTTAGCTGTGCGCCCACCCAAATCTGATGTTAAATTGTAATTCCCACTGTTGAAGAGGGACCTGGGGGGAGGTGATTGGATCATAGAGATGGATTTTCCCCCAGGCTTTTCTCATGATAATGAGTGATTTCTCACGAGATCTGATGGTTTAAAATTGTGTGGCACTTCCCCCCCACTCTCTCTTCTGCCACCATGTGAAGAAGGTTCTTGTTTCCCCTTGACTTTCTGCCACAATTGTACGTTTCCTGAGGCCCCTAGTCATGCTTTCTCTTGAGCCCAAGGAACTGTGTGTCAATTAAGCCTCTTTTCTTCATGAATTACTCAGTCTCAGATAGTTCTTTATAGCAATGTGAAAGTGGACTAATGGGTACAATGGGTGCAGTAACATCTCAGACTTTAGCACTATACAATTTTTCCATGTAAACAAAATCTACTTGCAGCCCCAAAGCTATTGAAATATTAAAAAAAGATCAAGGTTAGCATCATCACTAATGAGACGTATCAACATCAAGAACCCCTGATACAATGCATTGATAAGAATGGTATTTGAGGTGAGATTTTCTTGCCAAAAAGTGTATAACCTGAATTTAATTATGAGATAACAGCAGACAAACCAACTTGAGAGACATTTTATAATGTAACTCACAAGGAAAGTCTAAGACTAGAGAGAACTAAGGAGACAGGACAACTAAGCACAGTGTAAAATTCTGGATTGGATCCTGAATCTGGAAAAGAACATTAGTGGCACAATTAGTAAAATTCAAATTAGATCTCTAGTTTAATTAATAAAATTGTGCCCACAATATCCTTGTTTTGACACTTGTACTACCATTAAGTAGGATGATCAGAGAATGCTGGATGAAAAGTATATAAGAACATTCTGTACTCTTTTGTGACTTTTCTGTAAATTTAAAATTACTTTAAAACAAAAAGTTGAAGAAAAAAGAAATCTAAATACCAAAGATGTCAAATGAGTAGGAAAAAATATAAAAATAAAACAGTTCCTAGAATTAGACTCTTGAAATAGAACATGAGGGTGGCAGAGGAAAATGAACTTTACTTCTAAAAGACGTAACTGAAAATGTCCGTGCTACTCTTTAAGTGAACTGTAGAAAATCATTCCATCACTTATTAATTTAACTGTTTGGTTATTTAAGAATAACTCAGTATTTTGATTAAATCTTTACCTGGATTAATATATCTCTTGATTTCTACTATAATCAACAGTAATAAGTAAAAAAGATACTTCAAGGAAGCAGATTGCCTTTCAAGTAAAGTACTGGGCTTCTTCAAGGGAAAAATCCTCAATTTTATGTTCCAGTTATTATCATAACATGTAGACAAGGAATTCTGAACTTGCAAACAAAATTATTTAGGAAAAGAAGCAAATTAGAGTTTTTCCTTCATGAGCCATTGTTTCTCTCCAAGAAGTTTTGAGGTTTCAGGATATTTAGTTGATATCGGAAATAAGATCAACCATTTATTTAATGAATAATATTCATTAAATTTTTGTTACTTAGTATTTCATGTATTCCTAAATGCTGAAGAAAAATATACATAGCCTGGGATAAGGGGAAAAATGACACAATATTACATGTTTTTTTCTTAAATCTTCTATTACTGTATAGAATATGTAAACTTATAGGAAGTAATAATATCAAGTTTTCCCAGCAGTTAAGGGTGGGTAGCAAACAACTTGGGTTGTGGTCGCCATAGTGACCTTATACAATAACAATGGAACATTTTCTTGATTTCTCTCAGAGGCCTTCTACTTTCCAAATCTTCTTGCCATCGTTGCTGACAATTGAATGGCTTTACTGAGGAACAAGATTTTATTTCCTAATTATCACAAATCAGAAAAAAATAAACAAAATATTTAAATTATACCAAAGAATACATGACTAATAGCAGATCCTATTTTCCAAGTTGACTATGAATGTAAGAGAAACCCAAAAAATAACAGGTACATTCTCTTTTAATTAAAATATTGATTATTTATTTCTTTAAATTCTTGTCTGACAAAATGAGAAAAAAAGATAGGGAAAATAACACAAATGAGTTCATTTTTACTGAGTTTTTACTCAATTACCAGGCATTACTGTTCCAAACCCTTTAAGGCATGAATTGATTTAATATCCAAATAATGCAAGGGATAGGCACCTTTATTATACCCATTTTGCAGATGAGTAAACTGAGGAAAAGGGAACCAATAAAACTGTGATAAAAAATTGGGGTACTTAGTACCTTGAAGAACTTCAAAATAATGCCTTTATTCCTGAAAGTAGAAGTGTTGTCTATAACCTAAGTGTTGTCTTTCTTCTTATTTTGAAATAGCATATTTCTAAATGCATGTGCTTGTTGTAGAGGTATGTTAAATTCTCAAGAATGAATTGGTAAATCAATGATTATTGAGAAACTTGTGTCACTGATACTATAATCCCAATGTAATCCTTTCAGTCATGGGCCTTACTTTCAAAATAATATAACAACTAGATATGCTAGGAAATATTACTAGAGAAAAGGACAAATAACATGCATAAAAGAGGTCAGAGTTACAGTTTATAGAAACCGCATAGCTTTCTGGGGCACATGCTTCTGTGAGACAGGAAGTCTAATTTCTTATACACTACTCTATCATAGACTTTTTTAAGTTTTGATTGCATCATATACATTAGTACAACAGGAAAAAAAATAGATGGAAACAAGGTAAATGCAACCATTTAAAATCTTATATTAGTAGATAGAGCAGATTTGTTATACTAAACACTAAACGGAAGGAACAGGGAATACAGAAGCAAAGCAAGTTAAACAGAGCAAGACCAGCAAGCGATTCAGAATGGCTAGAACGCTAGAACTAGGCATAGGAGAGTTAGAAGAGACTGAAAGGGCTCTGCAGGAGACTCATCCTAAGGAGTTAATGTAAAAAGGGGGTCTCAATATACGTGTGTGTGTGTGTGTGTGTGTGCAGTGTGTGTTGTAAACAAGGAAGAACCATCAAATAATTTTAAAACAAGTGCTGCCAAGCTTCTATCTTAGTAAGCTTCTTAGCATGAAGAACAGAGTAAAGGTGTGGAAGCATGGAGTTGGATAAAGAGTTCACCCTATAGGAAATGATGGTGTGTTTTCAAAGGATTCAGGTGAACAGAGTGCTATATAATTAGATAAATATTCCCCATTGTAAACTCTGGGGGAAAACCAATAATTATAGAGCAGACTAAAGAAGAAGAATCTTATAAAGGAGTTTGAGAGGGGAGAAAAAATATGATAATGAAAAGAGGAGAACCAACAGAGAGTAACTCCAGGCACAACAAGTCAGTGGTTTGGATTTTATCATTCCTATAGGAACATTGGATGACAACTTGAGCCTACGTAGCACAGGGAATCAGAGCTGAGATCCTACAAACTGCAGAGCTCTAGAAAGGCTATATTCTTAGGAGGAAAACTGACTATGATAAATAATCTCTTGTACAGTTCAAGGAAGTGATAGAGTTACTAGTGTCTCCTAGCCATGTCCCTAGTGACAAATAGTCTCCTCTAAGAATCCTAAACCTTGGACCTAAACCCATATGGAATTTTTTTAATAGTGTTTATTTTTTGGAGCAGTTTTAGATTGACAGCAAATTGAGCAGAAGGTACAGAGATTTCTCATATATTTCCTGCCCTAGACATGCACAGCCTGTGCCATTGTCAACATTTCATGCCTGACTAGCACATCTGTTACAATTGATGAACCTACATTGACACATCATTATCATCCCAAACCCATATTTTTCATTAGAGTTCAATCTTGGTGTTGTACATTCTGTGGGTTTAAACAAATATATAATGATATATTATACCTACTATTGTAGTACACTACAGAATAGTTTCACTGCCCTAAAAATCTTCTCTGCTCAGACTATTCTTCCCTCTTTCCTTCAGTCCCCTGGAAATCACTGCTCCTTTATTATCTCCAGAGTTTTGACATTTCTGGGATGTTTCATTGTCTGGATGGATCTCAGTTTATTCTTTCACCTCCTGAGGAACATGTTGATTGCTTCCAAGTTTTTTCAAGTATGAATAAAGCTGCTTTACTCATCCCAGTGCTTGTTTTTGTCTGGGGTCATACAGGTTTTGAGTTTGAATTAAACCATATAAACTATATTATTGTGGTCCAAGAATTACCAAAGTTAGGAATTAACATTAAAAGTGGTCCTTAGCCACTGATAAAACCATTGGCATTAATAACAGACAAAAGCAAAAAAGTATCTCAGGAGAAATGGGCCTTCAATCCCATAAGGAAAATACCATAGGTCTACTTTGCTGAAGATAAGTTTATAATCCATAATGTACACATGCACACACACACATACAAAAACAGAAAAAAAAGCCAACATGAGAAAGTAGAAGCAAACTGATTTTTCAGAAAGATTGTGGACCCCTAGAATTCATAATAATAAAGCTATCAGATTTTTTTAACAAAGAGCAAAAATAATAAAAGAAAAAAAGGAAACATGAGAAAAAACACTATCAATCCTAGGAAATTTGGGGGAAAATATTTCTAAAATAAACATTAAAAACATAATTATTGAAGCTAAAAGCAAAGTTTAAACAGCAGACAGGTAATAACAGAATCCACAAAGTCAAAGAGAAGAGCAGTGAACTAGAAGAAAGAGCTGAGGAAATTACCTCAATGCCACAAAGGAAAATATCTAGATGGAAAATATGAGGAGATATTAGAAACATGGACTATAAGAATGTGATGGCCCAACATATTCATTTCAAAATTCTAGAAGGAAAAATACAATATAGCAGAGGAAGTATTGGAAGAAACACTGACTCAGAATTTTCCCAAACTGAAAGAAAACCTAAATGCTCAGATTTAGAGCGTGAGACTTAAGCATCAGTGGAAGTGAGGAAACAGTCTTTTGAGAAGCTTGGCCATAAAGAGGAAAAGCTAGATGGAAACATGCTAAGCTTGAAAGTCTTTCTTTTAAATGTGTGATATATGAGTGTGTTTTTATACCCTGCACAAAAAGTCAGTAGAGCAAAAGGTTGCAGAGTGTCTTCATGGATAGAGTAAGTACAGGTGAGAAGGGGAGGGCCCTGAGAGGGTGACAGTGGGACAGTCTCCTTAGTTGGTGACAGTCAGTTCAGGAATTACAATGGAACAGATTCCCTGTCTCACTGATGACCATTAGTTGACCACAGTCTTTGAAGTCTGATCAATCTAAACCCCACCCCTGACTCAGCCACTTTTTAGCAATGTAGCCCTGAGCAGGTAACTCAAATCCTTTCTTAAACCTCACTTTTGTTTATGAAAAATTATATAAGGTCTATGTAAGGGTTTAAGCTATCTGGGCAAAGCATAGGAAAATCTGAATATACTAAGTGTTCAGTTAACAGTACTGAATGCGTTATTCTACCCTTAACGGTAGGAACACTGCTAAAATAAAATCCTTTATTGTTAAATCTGTGTCTCCAAAAAGTCTGTGTTTATCACACACCAGATTAAAAAGCAGGAACAGGGAGGATTACCAACACAGTCTGCTTCTCTAATTCCCCTAGCCCTCCAGAAGTAATCCAAAGCTTCTAAGCTTCGCAGATGTTCTATAATATTTTCCCCTATTCTCACTGTTGCTGCTTCTAAACCATGGGTTTAACTATATATATATATATATATGTGTGTGTGTGTGTGTGTGTGTGTGTGTGTATGTATAATTTATACATATATACACTTATGGGTCTGAATATATATTTTTATCTATGATAAATATATTCATAGCTACTACTTTAACTTAAGAGTCTACAGAAAATTTGTTTCTAAAATCTTAACATAGATGAAATCCTATAAAGAACAATGGCACCTATTTTAGATGTGTGGTAAAATGGGTTACGACAATGGCTTTGAAGGTTAATTGTTCATACATACCATAAACATTTTAGTTAATTCTCAAAACCAAACTTAGAATTAAGGAAGGGCCTGTGAGATCATAGGCACTTCTTTTTTAATTATTATTCTTTTTATTGCGTTTTAGGTTTTCGGGAACATGTGCAGAAAATGCAAGATGGTTGCATAGGTACACACGTGGCAGTGTGTTTTGCTGCCTTCTGACCCTTCACCCACATTTGGCATTTCTCCCCATGCTATCCCTCCCCATCTCCCCCCCCATTGTCCCTCCCCTATTTCCCCCAATAGAGCTCAGTGTGTAGTACTCCCTTCCCTGTGTCCATGTGTTCTCATTGTTCATCACCCTCCTATGAGTGAGAATATACGGTGTTTCATTTTCTGTTCTTGTGTCAATTTGCTGAGAATGATGTTCTCCAGATTCATCCATGTCCCTACAAAGGACACCAACTCATCGTTTTGATTGCTGCATAGTATTCCATGGTGTATATGTGCCACATTTTCCCTGTCCAGTCTATCATCAATGGGCATTTGGGTTGGTTCCAGGTCTTTGCTATTGTAAACAGTGCTGCAATGAACATTCGTGTGCATGTGTCCTTATAGTAGAATGATTTATAGTCCTTTGGATATATACCCAGTAATGGGATTGCTGGGTCAAATGGAATTTCTATTTCTAGGTCCTTGAGGA
>JAPYYA010004787.1:0-11425 GCA_028533165.1 Leontopithecus rosalia | reverse complement strand
GGAAGGCAGCAAATCACACTGCCACGTGTGTACCTATGCAACTATCTTGCATGTTCTTCACATGTACCCCAAAACGTAAAATGCAATAAAAAATACATTAAAAAAAGACCCCTTATGCTACACATTTTATAGTGGCTTTCCTTTTTTTTGTTTGTTTCTTTTTTTATAATTTCAACCTTTTATTTTGTTTTTGAGATAGCTCTGTTGCCCAGGCTGCTGTACAATGGCACCATCTCGGCTCACTGCAACAACCTCTGCCTCCCAGGCTCAAGGGATCCTCCCACCTCAGCCTCCCTAGTAGCTGGGACTACAGGTGTGTGCCACCACGCCTGGCTGATTTTTGTAGTAGAGGTGGGGTTTCACCATTGTTGGTCAGGCTGATCTGGAACTCCTGGCCTCAAGTGATGCGCCTGCCTCAGCCTCCCAAAGTGCTGGGATTGCAGGCGTGAGTCACCACGTACAGCCTATAAATTAGACTTTCTTTCTTTCCTTCCTTCCTTCCTTCCTTCCTTCCTTCCTTCCTTCCTTCCTTCCTTCCTTCCTTCCTTCCTTCCTTCTTTCTTTCTTTCTTTCTTTCTTTCAGAGTCTCACTCTGTCACCCAGGCTGGAATGCAGTGGCGCGATCTCGGCTCACCGCAACCTCCGCCTCCCGGGTTCAAGAAATTCTCTGCTTCAGCCTCCCAAGTAGCTGGGATTACAGGCGCCTGCCACCATGCCTGGCTGATTTTTGTATTTTTATTAGAGACGGGGTTTCACCATTTTGGCCAGGCTGGTTGTGAATTCCTGACGTCGTGATCCACCCACCTCGGCCTCCCAAAGTGCTGGGATTTCAGGCGTGAACCACTGCTCCCAGACTTTTTTTTTTTTTTTTTTTGAGATGAAGTCTCGCTCTTGTCCCCCAGGCTGGAGTGTGCAATGGCGGGATCTCAGCTCACCACAACCTCTGCATCCCAGGTTCAAGCAGTTCTCCTGCCTCAGCCTCCCGAGTAGCTGGGATTACAGGCACATGCCACCACACCCGGCTAATTTTTTTTGTGTTTTCAGTAGAGATGGGGTTTCTCCATGTTGGTCAGGCTGGTCTCAAACTCCCGACCTCAGGTGATCCGCCTACCTTGGCCTCCCAAAGTGCTGGGATTACAGGCGTGAGCCACAGTGGCCAGCCTGATGTACTTTTATTCAAACAACAACAAAAAAATTTTTTTGAGCAGAGTTTCGCTCTTGTTGCCCAGGCTGGATGGAGTGCAGTGGCACAATCTCGGCTCACTGCAATCTCTGCCTCCCGGGTTCAAGGGATTCTCCTGCTTCAGCCTTAGGCGTAGCTGGGATTACAGGAGTACGCCACTGCACCTGGCCCCGATTTGATGTACTTTTAAAGCATTATTATTCCTACCTTCCATTTACTATGAACACAGCCTTGAACATGCATCCATCTCTCGCTAGGATAATCACCTGTGAGTGGAATTGCTGGGTCCAGATATATGTTCATATATATATATATATATGTATTTTTTTTTTTAGACAGGTTATCAGGCTGTGGCCCAGACTGGAGCAGAGTGGCTAGATCACCGCTCACCGCCGCCTCAACCTCCTGGGCTCAAGTGATCTTCCTACTTCAGCCTCCTGAGTAGCTGGGACCACAAGTGTGCGCCACCACCCCTGGCTTCTTTAGAAAGCTTCTTTTTGTTGAGATGGGGTCTCACTGTGTTGCCCAGGCTGTTCTTGAACCCCTGGGCTCAAGCGATCCTCCTGCCTTGGCCTCTCAAAGTGCTGGGATTACAGATGTGTGCCACTTTCTGTGGCCTGCATTTAAAATTGTAATAGACACTAGGGAATTGCCTCCCTAAAAGACCCTACCTTCGATACTGTCCCTTCCCCACACTGTACCCTCCGTGTTTACCCACAGCCTCACCAGCACCATTCGGGCTAACAACTTTTTAGGTGTCTGAAAATTGGCTGGGAGAACAGTAGCTTTTTGCTGTTTCCTTCTCCCGGTTTCCTAGTCTTGTTCCCCTCCCTCCCAAAGGCGCTGTGGTGCTTAGGACCTTCCGTTTCTACAGATCCTTGTGAAATGTGTGGTGTCATTTGGCATGTGTTTGTTCAATTCTATTTATTTATTTTTAAGACGGAGTCTTGCTTCAAGCAATTCTCCCACCTCATCCTCCGAAGTAGCTGGGACTACAGGCACGTGCCACCATGCCCAGCTGATTTTTGTATTTTTAGTAGAGACGGGGTTTCACCATGTTGGCCAGGCTGCTCTTGAACTCCTGACCTCAAGTGATCCGCCCGCCTCAGCCTCCCAAAGTGCTGGGATTACAGGCGTGAGCCACCACTCCCAGCCTGTTTGTTTGTTCTGAGAGAGGCCCAGGCTGGAGTGTAAAGGGGCAGTGAGCTCACTGCAGCCCCAACCTCCCAAGCTGAATTGATCCTCTTGCCTCAGCCTCCCAGGTTACTAGGACTACAGGTGAGTGCCAGCACACCCTGCTAATTTTTAATTTTTTTCTAGAGATGGGGTTTCACCATGTTCCCCAGGCTGGTTCTCCAACTCCTGGGCTCCATCAATCCGCCCACCTCAGCCTCCCAAAGTGCTGGGATGGCAGGCGTGAGCCACCGTGCCCGACTCCTTTCCCACTGTCAGTCTCCTCCATACCATTTGTCACACACAGCCTTTCCCCCATGATCGCACTGCCATATTCCCGCTAAACGTGCAGGCATCTGTGGTCTCCTCTGCTGGTCCTTCCGGGGAACAATGCGCTGAGCCTCGCTTTGCATCTCGCCATACCTAATGCACCTGCCAGCTCCCTTCGAGGGTCCTTGCAGACAGCTTCGCTCATTCTTGGGCATTTTCTTTTCCACGTGAAGTTTCCCATCATCTTCTCCGGGACCATTTGACACCCACATCTCTGGCTTCCTGGGACTCTGGCAGCATGACGGGATGAGCCCACTTCTCAGCATTGCTTCTTTTGAGAGGACGAAGGCCTCAGTCCAGGCGGCAGGAATGGACTTTGCCCTGCTGACCTCAGCTCGGCTGGCAAGGAATACCTGCAGTTTGGGGCCTGGAGGTGGAGCGCTCCAGACACAGTCCCTTCCTTCTGGGAGTTTCCTTTTCGTGGGTGAGCCATAAGCAAACAGCTCAGCCCCCAGTTCTGAGGGCCTGGGTGGGACCATCGCCCCCGTCCAGGTAAGAGACCGTGAAGTCCGGCCAGGCACATTGGCTCTTGCCTGTAATCCCAGTACTTTGGGTTAGGGTTAGGGTTATGGCGGGAAGATCACTTGGCTCCAACAGTTCAAGACCAGTCTGGACAACCTAACAAGGCCCCATCTCTGCAAAAGAAAAAAAAAATTAGTCAGGCGTGGTGTGCGCCTGTAGTCCCAGCCAATTGGGAGGCTAAGGCAGGAGAATTCCTGGAGCCCAGGAGTTCCAGGCTGCAGTGAGTGTTGATCATGCCACTCCAGCCTGGGCAACGGAGCAAGACCCTGTCCCAATTAAAAAATAAAAAAGACCAGGCATTGTGGCTCATGCCTGTAATCCCAGCACTTTGGGAGGTCGAGGTGGGTGGATCACCTGACGTCAGGAGTTCGAGACCAGCCTGGCCAACATGGTGAAAACCCTGTCTCCACTAAAAATAAAAAAGAAATAAATAAAATTTAAAAAGGCCGGGCGTGGTGGCTCACGCCTATAATCCCAGCACTTTGAGAGGCCGAGGCAGGTGGATCACGAGGTCAAGAGATCGAGACAATCCTGGTGAAGAAGGTGAAACCCCGTCTCTACTAAAAATACAAAAATTAGCTGGGCACAGTGGTGCGCACCTGTAGTCCCAGCTACTTGGGAGGCTGAGGCAGGAGAATTGCTTGAACCCAGAAAGCAGAGGTTGCAGTAAGCCGAGATCGTGCCATTGCATTCCAGTCTGAGTAACAAGAGTGAAACTCTGTCTCAAAAAAAAAAAAAAAAGACAACGGAGTCCTAGATGGCGAGGGTAGCAGTGGAAAAAACCCACTTCAATTTCTTTGTGCCAACGGTTCATGTATTGGAAGGATTCCAGTGGGAAGGTCAGGAGGGAGAGGAGCCAACAGGTGGAATGCTGCCAGTCCTCTGTCCTCACCGTGTAGGGTTGCAAGATTCCTTGGGTGCCCATCTGGGCTCCAGGGCCCCCACCCACCCATGTGGGCTAGTGTGTGGATCTGCAAGAGGCTCTCTGCCCTCTGGGCAGGTACGTGGCTGGAGGTGAGGACACGGGAGGGATTTCAGCCCACTCACTCCCCAGGAAAGTGTCCTTGTGCAGAGAATCCAGCCTGCACAACCTTCTTGGGTACCCAGGCTTTGGCTGTATCCTCCCTCTGCCCAAAGTGGCTAGAGAAAGTTCATTTAACACCCACTAGAGAGTGAGGAGACTGTAGGTGGAATTTCTTGTTTTTCTTTTCTTCTGAGACAGAGCCTTGCTCTGTGGTCCCAGGCTGGAGTGTAGTGGTGTGATGTCGGCTCACTGCAACCTCCGCCTCCCAGGTTCAGGCAATTCTCCTGGCTCAGCCTCCCGAGTAGCTGGGATTACAGGAGTGCACCACCATGCCCAGCTAATTTTTTGTATTTTTAGTTAGAGAAGGGGTTTCCCCATGTTGGCCAGACTGTTCTCCAACTCCTAACCTCAAGTGATCTGCCCACCTCAGCCTCCCAAAGTGCTGGGATTACAGGTGTGAGCCACCACACGTGGCCCTCTAGGCAGAATTTTATGTGCCTGTCAGCCCCACCAGCCCAGTCAAGTGTGGCTTGGGGTCCAGGTCACATGAGCCAGCACTGACTAGGCAACTGGTGAAGCTCCCAGTCTCCCAGCCTCCCTTGGTGGTGAAAGGGCCTCAGCCTTCCACATCTGGGGGACTGGTGTTTCTTTGCTGGAGAACTCTGTCACAACTTTATCTGGGCAGGAACCTTGGGAGGGGATACTCCCTCCTCATCCGTGAGACACTCCCCAACTAGAACATGAAACCCTCCATTAGACCCAGAACGAGTGTCCAATCTCACTGCACTCTAAGGGGAGAAACACAATGTCTGACTTAGTAGAAAATAGCTGCAGCTGGATGCGGTGGCTCATGCCTGCCTATAATCCTAGCACTTTGTGAGGCTGAGGCAGGTGGCTCACCTGAGGTCAGGAGTTTCAGACCAGCCTGGCCAATGTGGTGAAACCTCATCTCTACTAAAAGTACAAAATTACCTCGGGAGGCTGAGGCAGGAGAATTGCTTGAATCCAGGAGGCGGAGCTTTCAGTGAGCTGAGATTACACCACTGCAATCCAGCCTAGGCGACAGAGCGAGATTCTGTTTCAAAAAACAAACAAAAAAGAGGGCCGGATGCAGTGGCTGATGCCTGTGATTCCAGCAGTTTCAGAGGCTGAGGTGGGCAGATTACGAGGTCAGGAGTTGGAGACCAGACTGGCCAACATGGTGAAACCCTGTCTCACCAGGCGCGGTGGCTCACGCCTGTAATCTCAGCACTTTGGGAGGCCAAGGCAGGTGGATCACCTGAGGTCAGGAGTTCAAGACCAGCCTGGCCAACATGGCGAAACCCCATCTTAAAAACAAAACAGGGCCGGGCGTGGTGGTTCAAACCTGTAATCCCAGCACTTTGGGAGGCTGAGGCGGGTGGATCACGAGGTCAAGAGATAGGGACCATCCTGGTCATCATGGTGAAACCCCGTCTCTACTAAAAATACAAAAAATTAGCTGGGCATGGTGGCACACGCCTGTAATCCCAGCTACTCGGGAGGCTGAGGCAGGAGAATTGCCTGAACCCAGGAGGCAGAGGTTGCGGTGAGCCGAGACTGCGCCATTTCGCTCCAGCCTGGGTAACAAGAGCAAAACTCCGTCTCGAAAAAATAAATAAATAAATAAAAGAAATCCTGTCTCTACTACAAAAATTAGCTGGGTACACTGGCACACATCTATAATACTAGCTACTGTAGACGCTGAGGCAGAAGAATTGCTTGAACTCAGGAGGCAGAGGTTGCAGTGAGCCAAGATCATGCCATTGCACTCCAGCCTGGGTGACAGAGTAAGACTCCATCTCAAAAAAAAAGAAAGAAAGAAAGAAAACAAATAGGTGGCACAGCAACAAGAATTTTGAGGATTTGCCTTTTATTTAGAATCAGAACCCTAGGGAAATATGTGTAGGAGTGGATTATCAGGCGCTTACACTAAGAGAGTGAACCACGAGTCTCAGTGGGCTGGATGCACTGACAAGTGACCACTCACTACAGACTCCAGTTTCAATGTGTGTTCATGCAGATGGTGGTAACGCTAATAGTTCACTTGCCTAGGTGACTGAAGCTTGAACTCAATGGTGGCCTGCAGTTCATGGGTTTGGTGGACCTGGTATGAGGTAATGGAGGAAATCCAAAGGCTTAAGGAAAGACTAATGTTCGAGTAGATTCATCATATGCAAATCTTTACCCCAACTGTGTTTTCTGGGAAGGTCCAGAAGATGCTGTCTTCATGGACACACTGAGACAGGCAGTAGTGTAGGAGCACCTGCATCCTTGTAAAGATCTGTGATGCTCTCCTCTGTAGGCTATACTGAAGTGAACTCCCTGAGGGGATGACAGAACCATGGTGTAAGGGTGGGCGCGGTGGCTCACAACTGTAATCCCAGCACTTTGGGAGGCCAAGGCGAGTGGATCACGAGGTCAGGGGTTAAAAACTAGACTGGCCAACATGGTGATACCCCGTCTCTACTAAAAATACAAAAAATTAGTAGAGATTGGTCGTGATTGCAAACACCTGTAATCCCACCTACTCTGGAGGCTGAGGCAGGAGAATCTCTTGAACCCAGGAGGCGGAGGTTTTGGTGAGTGGAGATCACGCCATTGCACTCCAGCCTGGGCAACAGAGCAAGACTCTGTCTCAAAAAAATTAAAATTCAGAACCGTGGTGTAGAAGAGAGCATGTCACAATTCTAGCCTGCCCAAGACAAAGTGGACATGTCTATCACAAAGGTGAGCATGGACACAAATTCAGTCAGAATGCCTTTGCCCACAGACATCTCTGGGAAGGGCTGACTGAGCAGTGTCTCTAGGGATGAAACAGAGTGGTAAGCTACTACAGCATTACAGCATTGCTTGAGGTATAACCTGGAATGTTCTAGGTCTGGGACCCAAATACACTTTTTTTTTTTGAGACAGAGTCTTGCTCTGTTGCCCAGGCTGGAATGTACTGGCATGAGATCAGGTCACTGCAACCTCCACCTCCCAGGATTCAAGCGATTCTCCTGCCTCAGCCTCCTGAGTAGCTGGGATTACAGGCTTGCCACACCACGCCTGGCTAATTTTTGTCGTTTTAGTAGAGACGGAGTTTCACCATGTTGGTCAGGCTGGTCTTGAACTCTTGACCTCATGATCTGCCCACCTTGGCCTCCCAAAGTGCTGAGATTACAGACGTGAGCCCCCTGAGCTCGGCTATTTATTTATTTATTTTTTCTGAGACGGAGTTTCGCTCTTGTTACCCAGGCTGGAGTGCAATGGTGCGATCTCAGCTCACTGCAATCTCTGCCTCCTGAGCTCAAGCGATCCTTTCACCTCAGCAGCTGGGATTAGAGTGTGCCACCACACTTGGCTAATTTTTAATTTTTAATGTATGTAGAGGTGGTTTTTCCCTATGCTGTGCAGGCTGGTCTCAAAATCCTGGGCTCAAGTGATCCACCCACCTCTGCCCCTCAAAGTGCTGGGATTACAGGTGTGAGCCACCGCACCCCACCGCAATCGCTGACTTGTATTGCCCCAGTGGCGTTACAGCCTCGAACCCAGTCACCTAAGTCACCGCTGCGATCCAGAGACCCATGATGGAAAGGGAGGCTAGGTTCCCCTGGGAAGGACCTTGCACAGTGGCTGCAAGTGCACACCAGAAACCGTCCCAAGCTTTTCTCAAAGGGACCTGCAGCCAGTTATTAAAGCAGCATATCATCCTGGAAAACAGGTGCGCTCGAGCAGGATTCCCTCCAGTCCTTCTGTGAAAGGACAGGAAGACATTGTTACCCCACCTGCAGAATGGTGGACAGACACCTCCAAACGCCACTTCCCCCAGTATGCCCTCACTCTCTGCGCACCTTTCCCTAGATGCTACCCCGTGGGCGGCTGGAGGCGGTCGTGCTTCCCCCACGACCTCCAGAGGCGCCTCGAGGCACTCAGCACAGTGGAGTGGTAAGGGCAGGGCGGCGTCGAAGAGAGAGCCGCTCACGGGAGGCGGCGCCCGAGACGCAGCTGGCCGGGAGGCTGCGGGTCAGGGTGGGCGGAGCGGGCCTAGTGATGCCCCCGGGGTCTCCCAGGCTATGGATCTTTGTGGAGACTTCTCGGCCTCTTCCCCGCGACAATGTGCGAACCCTGGGTCTCCAGGAAACGTGGATACGGGGCACGGCTCCTAGCCCTGCCTCTCTGGTCGGGGATGGGTCTGGGGGGCGACTCTGCTGCTCCGGCCTCCCGGGTTGACAAAGGAACGCCGGCCTAGGGCTCGGTATGGCGCTTCACCGCTGGGTCCTCTAGCCTAGCAATAGACACGAGCGCGTGTCCGGGGCCCGCGCAAGCTCGGGGATACTTTCGCGGTCGCTGGGAGGCCCACCCAGGGGTACTTTTCTTTTTTCCATTCTCGGAAATATACGTCCGTCATAGTTAACAGCAAAGCCTAGGGCAAGAGTTCTACGCCAAGATGGCCAGCCGGAAGCGGGCTTCTCGCGACCAGGTGGCGAAGCCCCATTCGTCAGCTGGCCGCCCGCGGCCCCGGTACCCGGCTACCTCTCTACTCTGCGCATGTGCTAGGCTACGCCCGCATCTATGGTCATGACGTCTGAAAGAGCGTCCATCCGCCTTCGCCAGAACTCTATGGTTCTTACGCGCGAAGATAGACCGTCTATATAAAGCATGCGCAGGCGTAGGAGCGCCTCTTTTCCTTCGGTACGGTGAGTGAGCGCGTTTGTTGTATCTGGCCGTACCCTTGCGGGTTCTGACCCTAGGCTTGTTCTCGTCTTCCGTTCCGACTCTCTCTTTCGTTGCAGCCACTGAGATCCTGGTGTCGCTATGGGCCGCCGCCCCGCCCGTTGGTGAGTTTTGAATTCATGTACTTTACAGCTGGGAAATGAGCAGGGAAGGAATACTTTTGGCCCCTGAAAGTACCTGTGAGGTGGAGCCTCCCTCCCGCCCGGCGGCGGCCCTGTGTTGGGAACTGATCCTATGTTTTGCCTCACATCCCCCGGTTCTTTTCAGTCTTAAGTATTATTGTCTGTTCCTTCATTCCCGCGTCGGTGTGGAAGCGAAGTTCCCCTCATCTCTCCCTCTGTTCCGCAAGTTCGCCGCATTTTCGGGCGCTAAATACCCTCTCGGAGCCTTTGTGTGCGTTCCGTGTCTTATTTCCGGGCGACGTGCCGCGGGCCTTCTCGGACGTGAAGGGCAGTCCGGGGAAAACGGGTGCAGCCGTCTGTGTGCCCGACAGGGGGCGGGCGTCAGCTGCCTTTCCGCTCGGCTCGGAGGTGGATTTAGTGCCACGTGCCCAAAAGTCTTCAGTTGGGTGACCTTAGCTGTAGAATGATAGTGCAGCTAATTTGTAGTACACAGTGTCTGAGAGAGCATTTGTAACTAGGAAAACTTGTTACAAAGTGTTTACTTTCTAGGAAGTGTAAGACAAAGTAACGGAAAAAGGTGGCTTTTATGTTTCTACTCGGGTGCCCTCTGCTGCAGCAGCGAAGTGTTGCTTTGAAGCTCATTTCCCTGAATGGAAGCAGCTTAGAAGTGGACGTACATTCCCTCGTTTGGGTTGACGGTTGAGTTTTCTGTGAACCTCACCTGACCTGGGTTTTTCCACTCCCCTGCAGTTACCGATATTGTAAGAACAAGCCGTACCCAAAGTCCCGCTTCTGCCGAGGTGTCCCTGGTAAGTAGTGGAAGAGCTGCTGCATTAGCTTGACCCTACTGACCCAGCATCCGTCTGCGACACCCCCTGCACACTTACCCAATCCTTTTTTAGACGCCAAGATTCGCATCTTTGACCTGGGGCGGAAGAAGGCAAAAGTGGATGAGTTTCCACTCTGTGGCCACATGGTATCTGATGAATATGAGCAGCTCTCCTCTGAAGGTAAGGCCCCCAGTTGTCCTCCTGCTCCCTCAGCCCCATTTGCATGCACTGCACTGGTATTGGGAGTTTGAGCCTTTTCACAAAACTCAGCCAACACATTTCCCCCAAGCTGGAGATGGTCATGGTGGATGTTTCTCTACTGTGTTCTCTCACTTTGCTGCTTTCCTTCCCCTCTACCTAGCCCTGGAGGCTGCCCGAATTTGTGCCAATAAGTACATGGTGAAAAGTTGTGGCAAAGATGGCTTTCATATCCGAGTGCGGCTCCATCCCTTCCACGTCATCCGCATCAACAAGATGTTGTCCTGTGCTGGGGCTGACAGGTGAGCTTGGTCTGGGACTTTTGAAGGCAGTTATCCCATAACTTGGAGTCTCTACATTATTCGGCTTGCATTAATTTGTCAGAGCATAGAGGTGGCCCCAGTGACTTCGCCACCATGGCTACTACAAAAGCCAGGCCACAGCTGGCAAATGACTTTCAGTGGTCACTCAATAGGACTCCTTCCTATGGACTGTTGTGCATACAAGCAAGAAAGCATGAGTAAGTCTTAGCAACCTCTTAGTCACAGGTGAAGGGAAACACTTGTAGTGGGAATGGTTTTCCTTGCTTGAGCTTGATGACAGCCATCTGCCAGCAAGCAGGTAGAGCTGGCAGAGGAGCCCAGTGGTGTCTTGCAGGATGTATCAGTGGTTCTTGGGATCCTCTGCAGCCAATTAAGCCGACTGGGTTCCTTTCCTCATGAGGGCTCAGTGTGCAATGGCTGCAAACAGCAGCTTCCTTGGTAGTGTATGCAGCCTGTTTCTTGTATGGGTTGCTCTAAGGGACCTTGGAGACAGGCCTTCCAGATGTATGTTCATGTGTCTCACCTTGCACTGCCTCAATGTAGGCTCCAAACAGGCATGCGAGGTGCCTTTGGAAAGCCCCAGGGCACTGTGGCCAGGGTTCACATTGGCCAAGTGATCATGTCCATCCGCACCAAGCTGCAGAACAAGGAGCATGTGATTGAGGCCCTGCGCAGGGCCAAGTTCAAGTTCCCTGGCCGTCAGAAGGTATGTGGTGCTGCAGCCCCTTTCTCCCACCTTACCTAGCCACAGGTCTCATGACTCAGCTGTTTGCATTGCCCTCCTAGATCCACATCTCAAAGAAGTGGGGCTTCACCAAGTTCAATGCCGATGAATTTGAAGACATGGTGGCTGAGAAGCGGCTCATCCCAGATGGCTGTGGGGTTAAGTACATCCCCAATCGTGGCCCTCTGGACAAGTGGCGGGCCCTGCACTCATGAGGGCTTTGGCTTCCGTGCTACCCTGTCATAATAATGAACCAATA
>JAPYYA010004786.1:0-11426 GCA_028533165.1 Leontopithecus rosalia | reverse complement strand
ATGGGGAGAAATGCCAAATATGGGTGAGGGGGCAGAAGGCAGCAAAACACACTGCCACGTGTGTACCTATGCAACTATATTGCATGTTCTGCACATGTACCCCAAAACCTAAAATGCAATAAAAATTAAAAAAAAAAAAAAGAAATGCTAAAGAAAATTTTCCAGGCTAAAATAAATACCAGACAGTAATTCTAACTGATATTAATAGTGCCAGTAAAGATGACAACCGAGTAACTGTAAAATACACTATCACTGAATATTTGTTTTCTTATCTTAACTGATTCAAAATAATACTATAAATAATAGCTCTAAAATTGAAATATTGGTACAATAGCATATAAACATATAACATTTGACAAAAACAACCCAAAGCAGTGTGGAAAAGAAGATTATAATACAATGATTAATGTATGTAATTAATAGATGCAATTTTACTGAATTGGAGCTATTGATATTTTAGTGGTTTTTATAGAAGTTTAGCCAGGCCTAACTGACATAATTCCTAGCTATTGTCATCTATAATTTCAACAGATTATATGAGATAAAATGATTTATCTCCAAGAGAAAACTTAAATTAAGTATTATAAGAAAAGTGAATGTTGGCTGTGTTTACATTCTGAATATGAAGTACTCTGATAAGTTACATATATACATATATATACGGATATATATGTGTATTTCTTACATATAATTGTAAGCAATCTTATTGAAATTATTTTCATAGTCATCATATACCAAATCCTGTAAGGTGATTATTATTATCCCATTTGTTGAGAAGAGAATAAAAGAACTAAAAGTAGCTAATTATATTAAATATTTGAGTTTTAACCAAAATCTTTCTAGCTCCAAAAAAAAAGGTTTAACCAGTACTTTACCCACTGTGACCTAAATTGCCTTTGATAATCTGAAAGACTCTCATGTTAGTGTTAATTGACTTTAAAAGTTACTAATTGTTTTCTGATATTCTGTTTCACTCATTTGATATAATACGTTCCAAAACACACTTTCCATTATATTAAAATGACCTCTTTAAAATTTTACCCTCATGGCAAGCAATTCACTTTTTCCAGTATATATGCCTCTCTTAAAACCTATCCATTTAATGAGAAGCTAAATATCGAGTTTTAATATTGAAACAATGACTCTTTTCCCTTAAATTCATGTGGCAGAATTTCATTCAATGTGAACTATCTATACGTTGTTCTATGTCTAAAGATGTTGGTCTCCCTAAGCTTTTCATTGTAGGTTTGTTAATAGTTTACGATACCAGAAATGTAATGCTGCAACATGGCCCAAACTGAATTATAAAAACTGTGATGAATTCCTACCTAAGTTAGTAAAAATACATCTGTTTTTTGTTATGTTTTTATTCCACAAGGAAAAGGGTATGTGACTTGGGTATGTTGTTTTATCAAAACTGAGTTAGTTTCTCATTCCACCCACTCTCATCACACAAAGAAAGTAACTGCTCTTCAATGGCTTTTCCCATGTTTATAGCAGTTCATTCTTTCTCTCACTCATGGAAAATATAAGAAAAAATCATAAGTCATTTGCGACACCTCACTTTCTCTGATACTGAACATAAAACCCACCAGGAAATCTTACTGGTTCTGCTTTCAGAATGAAAGCTGAGCCTGACCCCTTGCTCACCACCCACCCTGCTGGCACTTTCTTGGGAGCCATGGCCTTCTCTCCCTCTGATCACTGCAACAGGCTTCTCGCTGTTCTCCTCACTTCCATCCCTGTCTTGCTTATTTTCAACATGGCAGCCAGAGTGATCCTTTCAAAATACAAACCGAATCAATTCAGTTTACCTTGCAAATTCCACCCATGGCTCTTGATAATCCATTTAAAGTGTAATTAAAAGTTTTAAAAAATGGCCTTATTTGCTTTACACAATCACCCTCCTTCCTCCTTCCCCCATGTCCTACTGTTCTCTCCTTGCTTGCTTTGATTGCGGGAAACTGTGCTTCTTTTTTTTTTTTTTTTTTTTTTGAGTTGGAGTTTCGCTCTCCTTACCCAGGCTGGAGTGCAATGGTGCAATCTCGGCTCACTGCAACCTCCGCCTCCTGGGTTCAGGCAATTCTCCTGCCTCAGCCTCCTGAATAACTGGGATTACAGGCACGTGCCACCATGCCCAGCTAATTTTTTGTATCTTTAGTAGAGACGGGTTTTCACCATGTTGACCAGGATGGTCTCGATCTCTTGACCTAGAGATCCACCCGCCTCGGCCTCCCAAAGTGCTGGGATTACAGGCGTGAGCCACCGCGCCCGCCCGAAACTGTGCTTCTTAACCACTTGAAGGACACTCCTGTTCTCCGGCTTCCACATTGCCACTGCCTTGGCTTCAAACGGTTTCTCTGCTTATGAACAGCACTCTCTCACCTTCAAGTCTTGGTTCATGTGTCGCAGGTTCACCAAGGCCTTTCCTCATAAGTTACTTAAAATTAATCCCATATGTAAGGGATACCCTCTACTGCTGATCTACCTAACCCTGCTCTGCATTTTCATTGTTTTATAGTACTTCACACTATTATATAATTTACTTATTCATTATTTTTTAATTGCCTCTCTCTAAACTCTGAAAATAAGCTCCATGAGCACGAGTGTTTCATTTTTTCTTGATGAAAATAGTGCCTAGTACACAGTTGACTCTCAGCACCAATTTGATGGTATCAAACTGGATGTGGTAATTTAATTAAATGCATGCCTATATATGGCATTGTGAGAATTTATGTATTTTTGTAATACTTTTTGATTTGTTTAGAGACGACTATATAATAACATTCCAATATCATAGCACCTAATTTCCACACAACCCACAATTTCCTGATGGGATGTATGTGAGGTATGAGAGGAAGTGAGGAGTCATACATGTTATTGCTCATATGCTCATTACTTTGGGATAATTAATCAAAATATCTTAATTTAAACATTCATTGCTTTGATAACTTGCAGTGTTTTATGGAGATTAGAAAAAAATTAACTTCTATCAGATGCATTAAATTAACTTGAAATGAGTGCTAAACACTTGTACATATATCATGTTATTTTCTTCTTGTAAAAACTTCTGATATTGATTCGTTAATTCCTTTTATGAATGCATTTACCCCACGACCCATAGCTGACACCTTCATGAAGCTTCTATGATTCACAATTCTACGTTGTTTTCAAAACTCCTTTTTATAAGAAAATAAAATTTCCATGGGTTCATCGAACTTCTATGGCATCAAGTAAGTATAACCGAATATTTGAAATACAATAGTAATAATAAAGTACTAAATATTATAAATATACCAAAAAGATGAATAGTCACAAAATAAGAAGGCTCACATATTATTTTAGAAACCAAGTTAGTTAAAATGTTCAGGTAGTATTCTCATTTCTTTTTGCAATATCTAGCCTCACCAGGATATCCTCTAGCAGAGAGCAAGCTTTGAAGTTCACAAAATTTGATTCAACATTGACATATCATCCTGACTTCAAAGAGATTTATACTGCTGAAGAATTTCACTGAGTTCAGGAAAGAAAGCAGAATCTAAACTTCCTGTGAAATCTAACTTCATAATACCTGGTAACTTCAACAAAATAAGATACATTTGGGAATCAAAAATAGCTCTATTCACAAAGAAAATTTCATTTTAAATTTCTGTTTGTTTAATATTTATTGCAATGTGAAAACAGAAAAACAAAAATTAGGAGTTCAGTGTTTGGAGGATAAAGCTTTCCTAAACATGTATTTAGTTTCAGATATGAAATAATATTGATATAAATGTATTCTTTCCTGCCCATTCATATGTGCAGCACTGGTTTATCAATCTCATTTTTACTTTCTCTAAAAAAATTTCCCTAAAATTCCACTTATTTTTTATAATCATGTGTTTGGAATCTTGATTTCATTCAGGATTTATTACATTTAACATTTATTTCTTTCCTTTCACTTAACACTTACATTTACAGACTCAAAATTACTTTTAGAAGTTTCTTCCAGTGTGTCCTGCATGTGTATTCTACTCCTTTTGTGGTCATGGCATTCTCTTTCTATTCCCACTTCCTTCCCCTAACCCAACTCGTTATAGCATTTTCAAAATTTACAGCTATGAAAGTGCTGCTTATTCTACAAGGCCTATTTGAATATTCCATCTATTTTCAGTGTCTCTTGCTATGTCCAAGAATACATGTTTTATCACCTTCACACTTATCTGTATAAATGAATGACTGTAATTCATTATCTCTCATCACCCCTTTTCTTTGGTTTAATTGAAGAAAAAATTATTAAATTATTTTGAGTTAAACTATTAAAGTGAATCACTGCAAATCCTCCCCCCGTCATATGTAACATATATATAGGATGAGTAGAAATTGATGAGACTAAATTTACATCACTAGGTCAAGCCTCTTCTCTTAAAGGGTTAATAATATACAATTAATAACAATGCATATACTGTATAACATAAAAATTCTTTTATATGTTTTCTTTCCTTAAACTCTCATAACAATTCTATTGATTTTCAGATTTGAACAAATGAAGTATTTGAAAAGATATTACTCTGTGAGAAGTTTAAGAGATTCAGAGCCAGTAACAGATATTGTAATGCTAACTACATTTTATGCAGCTATTTTTACACATGAAGATGTGTAGTAATCTACAAGGAAGGCTATTATTAACCCCATTTTGTTAATGAGTACATTAAGCTTTGGATAGATTCAATCACTCACCCATGATCACACAGAGTCAAATCTAGATCTTCTCTCTCCAGAGCAAAAGCCAACCGAATACAATTATTAGAAGTTACAGTTGAAAGGTAACTTAGAAATAATTTCCTCCTAACATCTCATTTTACAAATGAAAAAATTGAGGCAAAAATAGTTTCTGCCCAAAGTTGTGAAGCTCTTGGACAGAACTCACTGTACCCTTGCCACCTTAACCTCCAATAACTGCAATGAACAAGTGGAACTAAGAATTTCTGTTAAGTGTAAAGACTGGAATGTACAGATAGATTTATGTCACTTCTCTAGAAAAGAACAATACTAAGCTGGAAAAAGATATTCAAAATATAGATTTATTTACCTTTCCTAATAGATAACAATTATAACGTGGAAAAAGATATTCAAAATATCACCCTTGATGTCCTCTTTCACTGTCAAGAGATATCCAGAGTCTCCTCCTCCTTTTAAGAATCACAGCCTGCTGGCTGCTTATTTCTGGCAGCTGATATATCCACCTTCACTGAAAGTTGAACTCCAGATCCCTTTTTGGCCCCAACCAATCAGGGAAAAGGCAAGATCTTAGAAACTATGGGCTGCATTATTCTTGATTGGGGGATAAACAAACATGCTGCATATGTTGGTTCTTCACTTTTGTGGATGAAGTTTAAAAGTTTTATTGAAGCCATTTGTGACTCCTGAGAGCCAAAACTTCTACACATAAGGGTAGTAGTGTACATGACCTAGAAGAAAGATTATATTAATTCTGGTGCTGGGTTCAACTTTGTTTGGAAAAGAACACATTGCTGACAAGTACACTCCCACCTCTTCCTTTCTGTCTTCCATGGCTGTTTCTGAGACATCCTAGCAATATGTTGTTAATTTAAAAAAAAAAAAAAAGAAAGAAAGAAAAGAAAAAACGTTTACATCATAAACTATTTTGAACCTGACTAATTTTGAACCTGACTAATAAAATGTAGAAATAAGAAAATTGAAACATTTAATTTGTTCTAGATGGTCAATTTTTTTTTAGGTTAAATGGTTTTGTTGTGTATTTTCTATGGTAAGGAAACAGAATATAAGAAAGAAACAGTCCCTGCCAATGATGGTTTAAATTTCAGTGGGAGAAATAAACAAATGCACAAATAGAGTATTGCTATATAATGTGGTAACTTGCACAAAAGTCACTTTACTTTGGAATATAAGTAAAACAAAAATTTATATATAGTACTACATTTTGCTTTTTGTTTCTTTTTTTGAGTCAGAGTCTCTCTCTGTCATCCAGGCTGGAGTGCAGTGGCACAATCTCCACTCACTGCAACATTCACCTCCCAGGTTCAAGCTGTTATCTTCCCTCAGCCTCCTGAGTAGCTGGGATTACAGGCATGGGCCACCACGCCTGGCTAATTTTTTGTACTTTTTAGTAGAGATGGGGTTTCATGATGGTTAAGCTGGTCTTGATCTCCTGATCTCATGATCTGCCCTCCTTGGCCTCCCAAAGTACTGGGATTATAGGCAGGAGCCACTATCCCTGGCCACTACTACATTTTAAAATAAAATATAGACATCTAAATAAAATTGTTAAAGGAAAATGAATAACAATTCAATAAACCAAAATATAATTTTGATATGCTTTTGGAAAAACACAAACATACAATAGAGCTAATTAAATTGTTTGTTACAGAAATTTAAGCTGTTTATTTCAGAAATCTTAGACTCTTACAAAAAACTAGCAGTAGCAGAGATGGTTAACTCATTACCAAACATGTTTCTTTTCTATTAAGAGCATAGCTGACTAAATTTTCCTCCTTCCTTTCAGTTAGGCTTGACAGAGATTGAGTTTTAGCAGACAGAATTTTGAATAGAAATAATAAATACCTCTTTCATGTATAACCATCAAAACCTCCAATGTATACATTCTACCTGTGCTTTCCCCTCTCAGTTTGGTGCAGATGCACATAGTGACTGGGAGATTAGGAGAGACATTGCTGGGAAGACTTGTATCCCTAAGTCAGTAAGAAAAGGAGAATCCCTCAATCACCAGAAACACATTTTCATGGCTGTTAAGTGAGCAAGAAATAACCTTCAATATCACTTTCATTATTACTTGAAGGTTCAGATGGAATTCTTCTAATATACCAGCCCTTTTGAATAACTGAAATATAAACACTACTCTCACTTTTTTTTTTAATCACAGGGTTAACTGAGCATGATTTATGGAATCACAGAATTTTAGAGGACAGATTATAGAGAATAATAGCAATAAAATATTAGGCATAATTTAGTCAAACAGCCTCATTTTAAAGATGAGGAAATTGATTCAAATTACCAAGAGTAATTTGAATCCCTTCTCCTTGTTCCCTCATCTCTAGGATTGATAACTGCTTCTATAGTAGCTACTTTTCTCTTTTTATGTTTTCGGTTGTCTCATTATCAACATTGTACATAATTAATAATTGTTCATATTAAAATTTCATTGTGTAAATAACTGGTATGGGCTCTTTCTTCTTACTGAACCCTGGTGTGGACAGAGGAGGTTTATATCCTTTATTGGTTAATGAAATAAACAAAAATGTGAAGCAAATTACTACTTATCCTGATAGTCTCCCCGAAATTCACTGACCAGGAGGGGACACATGTTGCAGAGACCTTAAGTGCTTCCTTCAACACCAGATCATGGATGAGACATAAATGAATAAGGATCATTACAAGATGGCTTTGACTTTCTCAGTTACCTGTTTTCTATCTTGGGAAATACATGGGTGCTTTAGTGAATCTGAGAATGACCAACTTATGCTATTATCATTTAATGGTTAACCTCATTAAACACAACAAGCTTATAAAAACTACAGATTAAAAACCAACTTTCTAGTGTTCTATCTTCAGGTTCTTTCTCCTAGGAATTTTCAAAAATTTCAGCTAGATAAGCTTGAAGAATGTCTCTATTTATTAAATGTTAATTTTTTATTTTATATTGTTAAGATATTCTGGATCTCTTTTCTTAGCTTAATAATTAAAAAAACTTTTAGCTAGATGAGCTTGAAGCATATCTCTATTATTAAATCTTAATTTTATATTGTCAAGATATTCTAGATCTCTTTTTTCAGGTTAATATTATTCTTCACTAGGAGTGTAGAAAAAGAATCCGTGCATATGGTTTTTATATTTAACTGAAAATCCTTACCTCCACTTAACTGTTTGCTCAAAATACAGTTAGACTATTTATTAACTGTATTTTCAGAGATTCACTCACTCTACATCCACCATAACATGTACCTATTTTTTTTAAAACCCAGACTTGGCTTTTCTCCTTATGTGATTGATCCTGCAGATTTATTGTTCATGTCCCTCATGCAGAGCCTCTGATTTTTCTTCCCATAGTGGTAATAACAGAGATCTTACTCTGTTTACTTTTTGATTAAAAGAGTGCCACAAACTGGTTCAAAGATTCAATCTATTTTCACATTGCAGACGACAGAGACAATAATACACTTTTTTTTTTGAGATGGAGTTTTGCTCTTGTTACCCAGGCTGGAGTGCAATGGTGCGATCTCGGCTCACCGCAACCTCCGCCTCCTGGGATCTGACAATTCTCCTGCCTCAGCCTCCCAAGTAGCTAGGATTACAGGCACACACCACCATGCCCAGCTAATATTTTGTATTTTTAGTAGAGAAGGGGTTTTACCATGTTGACCAGGATGGTCTCGATCTCTTGACCTCGTGATCCGCCTGCCTTGGCCTCCCAAAGTGCTGGGATTACAGGCGTGAGCCACCGCACCCGGCCCAATAATACACTTTTTAAATAAAAAAAAAAATCATATGTCTTTGCTATGGCAGCTCAGGAGTTTTACTCCCCAATTGTTCCATTATCAGTAGCTTCCTTACCACCCCTGTAGACTCCCTTTTGCCCACACATATAGGAAGGATCTAATGGGAGGGCGAAGGCTAACATAGCTGCCTCTCTGCTAACATAGTTGCCTGTTATGCCGAGGCAACCTGCCATAACAGAGAGAGTTCTCCTTCCTATGTAGCACTGTTTAGCTGTCCCAGAACTATAAGAAAATTTTCTGATGTTCTGCCTCTTTACATCTGGCATACATCCTGGCAAATTCACAAGGATTTATAAAGACCACCTTGCCTTTCACTTTGGATGTAAATGTCCAGAAGCTAAGATGTAGTATTTTATAGGTCGGGAAGATTGAGTCACTTTGCACGGCCCAGGAGATGCTGTCAGGGGCCCATGCCTATCAAAATCTCACATTTGTAATAGCCTCAGCAATGTGAGGTGTCTGTTAATAAAAATTCACAGTTAGTGGCACTAAACAGATGTGAAATTTGAATCTGTTTAATAGAAGAGTTTCTCAGTCTGGTAGCAGAAGAAGAAGTCAGAGAGAATCAAAGCATGAGAAGAACTCAATGAGCCACTGCTAATTTAAAGATTGAAGAGACCATATGAGATGAAAAGGAGGTGACTTTCAGAGGTATGGTAGAGCCTGGAATGGGTCCTCATTTCTATGCCACAAGAAAATGACTTCTGCCAACAACTTGCATAAGCTTAACAGTGTATATGCTTAGAACTAGGGCCTCCAGATTACCACTCACCCTAGTGGACACTGATGTAGATCTTATAACATTTAGAAAAGAGAAGCCAGGTAAGCCCCTTGTACTTTTGATCAACAAAAAAAGTGTGATAATAACACTAAGTTTTGGTAATCTGTTACATAACATTAGAAAAATAGTATTCTTGAGATCGTGCTTGGAGTTGACAAGGGGGCTTGCGCTCACCTGCTCTCTCCCTGCGGGCCTCGGAGATACCATCCCGCATGGTGCAGAGGCAACATGGCTGTGACCTGGACTTGAAGAGAGAGAGAAGATGGTGCTGTAGGACCAACTCAGGATTGCAGCTTCCAGTGAAACTGCAGATGGTGAGTGGATGCTGCATTTCCAGATGGATCTTTATTGCCCACAGACCAGGAGATTCCCACGTTTAGGAGCCACATGGGCCGCCAGTGTGGCTGTTTGGGCTGGCGCGGCTGTTTGGGCCGGGCCACAGTGCAGCGGCACTCCATACAAAATACACTGATTTCATTGTGCTGTTAAACCAGCAATTGGAGATTTCAGAAGGCAGATTAGCACATTCATCTGATTAAACAGTACTTAAACTGAAAGCCAGGCCAGGAGATTCCTGGGCAGCAATGTGGTTCCAGCTGGTGTAGTGGGTTGCTGCATAGGAAATCACACAGATCCTGGTGCACTTTCAGCAGGTGACTAGAACACCTGGAAGAGAGTCAACAGTTCAACTTAAAAAAAAAAGGGCTCTGAGTCAGGGAGCCAGGTGATCAGGCTCGGCGGTTCCCACCCTGACAAAAACAAACAGAACAGCAATTGGAAATGCTTGGGGTTGAGAATTTCATGGCAAGCACAGCTGAACCCAGGATGGTGCAGCTCGGAGTGGGAGGGGCGTCCACCATTACCAAGGCACTCAACCCCTATGGAGGTACACTGCCATTGCTGACGCAGCCTGCTGTTGCCAAGGCAACCTGCCATTGCCAAGGCAACCCGCCATAACAGAGAGAGTCCTCCACTACAGAGGCGGGCCATCATCACCAAGGCAGCTCTAACCACACCCATATAAACAGAACTACAGGGAATCACACACAGCAGCAGGGCAGAGCCTACTGCAGCAGGGCGGAGCCCACAGCAGCTCAGCATAGTCACTACAGGCAAGCAGTGACTAGACTGCCTCCTTGCTGGGCAGGACAGTGCAACGGATACTCATAAATAAAGCCCTAACTCCCTGAGACAGAGCACCTGAGGAAAAAAAGGGGGCTTTATGAGTTCTGCTGCAGCAGACTTAAACATACCTGCCTAGAAGCTCTGAATGAACATTGGAGCTCACAGCTCAGCACTTGAGCTCCTATAAAGTATAGACTGTCTCCTCAAGTATAAAGTACAAACAGTCTCCTCAAGCAGCTCCCTGATCCCCATATATCCAAAGAGTCACCTAACAAAGGACTGATCAGATTGACATTTGAGGGCATCATTCATGGACAAAGATAGCAGAAGAAGAAACTGGTAGCAACACCCACTGTTCTGCAGCTGCTGCAGGTGATCTCCAGGCAAGCAGGGCCTGGAGGAGACCTCAGTAGTCCTACGGCAGAGGGGCCAGACTGTTAGAAGGAAAACTAAGAAACAGAAATACTTCATCATCAACAATCTTGGAAATCCACTCAGAGACCCAATTAGAAAATCAGCAACTGCTCAGATGACAGGTGGATAAATCCACAAAGATGGGAAGAAACCAGCACAAAAAGGAGGAAAACACTTGAAACCAGAACACCTTGCCTCCTACAAGGGACCACAACTCCTCACCAGCAAGGGAGCAAAGCTGGATGGAGAATGAGTATGATGAAATGACAGAATCAGACTTCAGAAGGGGGGTAATGAGAAACTTCTGTGAGCTAAAAGAACATGTTCTAACTCAATGCAAAGAAACTAAGAACCTTGAAAAAAGATCTGAGGAAATGATAACAAGAATGGAAAACTTAGAGAGGAATATGAGTGAATTGAAGGAGCTGAAAAACACAACACGAGAACTTCACAAAGCATGCACAAGTTTCAACAGCCAAATTGAACCAAGCAAAATAAAGGATATCAGAAGGCAAAGATCAACTCAATGAAATAAAATGAGAAGCCAAGATTAGAGAAAAAAGCACAAA